>BPTQ01000002.1:6363497-6402224 GCA_019973895.1 Chrysanthemum seticuspe | reverse complement strand
CAAAAATCCTCGGACAGCGTCGCAATTAGCACCTGACGCCGTCGCCTTCTATTTTCAGCAGCTGTGAGTGTCTCGATTTTGACTTTGGCCCTTTTCTTCATATATTCGCGCCTTTTCGTCCAAATAAGTGCCATTCCAGCATTTTGCCTTCAAGAGACCTAAAAAGTGAAAAGGAACGATATTAAGCAATAACGGATACAAAAGTGATCAAATAAGGGCTAAAACGACCCCTCAAAATGGTACCTTTTAAAACCTTATCAAATATCCCTACACTTGTTATTTGCTTGTCCTCAAGCAAATGTGCTTTTAACCAATTAATTTATAAGTTAGGGGTCATGAAGCATTAATTCAAAATGGTCCACAACACATATAAGCCCCGCAAAAGTCATAACAAGCACGGAAATTACATACTAGCACCTCACATGGGGTGTTTGGATACTCACATCTCTCTCGGGTGTATATATGAAATATAACAAATAGGAAATGGAAGATAAACACTCATTAACCGGTCCTAGTACATAGATTACCATAGGCTTGAGAATAGATCAAACCTCCATCGCTTTGGCGTAAGCACCTAGGAAAGACTATCAAAGAGGTCTTTTAAAGGGTTGTAATGTTAGGCTTACGGTAGGGAAACAAAGGTTTTGGTGGGATAGGCTATTTAGTGGATGCAAGTCAAAAATCTCTATGTTAAATGCATACGAAGAATGGCGTTGCTAAGCCAAGACTAGACACTCTAAACTCTAGATAACTGAAATAAACAAACATAAATTCAAAGCTAGATGTAGGATGGTAGCCCGTATGTTCTTTTTTTTTTTTTTTTTTTTTTTTTTTGTTTTTTTTTCACTCTATATTTTTTTTCTTTCCCTTTTTTTTTTTTTTTTTTTTTTTTTTCATACACTTTTACTCTACCATCCTCTACGATAACATCAAAATACTAGGGATTTATAGGCATATCCCTACACTTGAGTTTTTATTATTCTAACAATAATTTGACCCGAATTGAAAAGATCAAAACACTTGGGGTACATTATTACGCAAACAAAGGGAATTTGAATTTAACGTTCCCTTCCCGTCATTTCATAAACTTTAACTTTTCCCATGAATCCCAATCGTCCCAAAACTGTATACAAAGAATATGACTTGACTTAGCAACTTATGCAAGCAACTAGATAATTGAACTAAGGGTTTAGGGTGATAACAAACATTTGCACTAAAAGTGAGTGCATAAGGGGTAGGCTAAGGCGATTTGGGTGTATATTTGGGGGTGGGGTGTAAACAATGCTCTTCATTGATATTCCGGAAAAACCGAAACATCACGAGAACCGCGAAAAGGATTGGCTCTGAGGGGTTAACTAGGGGTATCGTGTACTAAAGATGAGTACAACGCAAAAGGTGTGGGGGAATTACTCAACCGATATGGAAGAAGTAATTATATTACGGGTATCAAACAAGGGTTATCCTAATGCCTCTTATCATTTAGTTATTCCTAACTACACAAGTGTAGCCTCACTTGCGATCTCGGAATGCATCACAAAACAAGTTCTAGAATCTAATATACTACCAGTTCATACTCTAAGCATTGAAGATGAATGCTTTAATTCCTACTAATCTAAGGGCGATCCTCACATTTTGGTGGAATTTGGGTGGTAAAGGGTTTTTGTGCTAGTCATGCAACTTCGTATCTATGAGACGCTTTTGTTAAGACTAATGTCCCACTCCTATATGTCATAAAAAATTTTAAATTTGGTGCTAAAATTACCCTAACCGACATTTCCTCATGGTTTATTACACAATCACAATTGGACAAAGCAAATAGTCAAGGATAAGCATAGTTTCAAAGTTCCCATTTTATTTTCCCTCCCTACACTTAAACTGAACATTGTCCCCAATGTTCCCTGAAAGTATCAAAGTTATGATAAAAGAAGGTAATCAAAAATGAAAGAAACTAGTACTCCCCTGATTAGCTCAGTCGGATCCGTGTAAAGTGGTGGTTAAATCATTTTCAAGAAGAATTATTGTGTGAAAAGCTCCTTCCAATCTTATGTAACTTCTTCTTGACAAACTAAACCTGCACACTTGAAGAAAACAAACGAAACCTTCGCGTTAAATCGGCGGTAATAATATATATAAGACTCGATTTAAACTAGGATATAATGCTTGTAGAATGGATGTTTACAGAATTTCTAAGAAAATTAAGACCTGGAAAATTCTAAAAATTTATAAGTAGCTCAGAAAACGAGAAAAAGGTAATCTGATGTTTTTAATCCTTCCTGACGCCGTTAGGTTGCAATCCTGACGTCGTCAGGTTATCCTGACAAAAACTGGTCTGCGATTTTCTGAAAAAAAATTCTGGAAAAGTTACATCTTTAGAATCTGGAAAAATTTCTGCAAAACATCCATTGTGACTCGATACAAGCATTTGACTCGAACAAACAAACATAAATATCTTTTAGTTAATTGTTATTCTCATGTTTACGTTTCTTTTGAAAACGTGTGTAATCCTCCCTACACTTATCCTTTATGTAAAATACCTTTATATGCAATTAAGACGAAGTTAAAAACAAAATAAAGCATTTTTACAAATTTAAACATGAGGATAAACAATTATTAAAAGATATATGACACTAACAAGCAAACAATTAAGCATGGGTTGCCTCCCACGAAGCGCTTTTCTTTATTTAAGAGTCTTGTAGCTAGACTCATAGTCGTGCTCCTACGTTTCCTTAATCTTAGAGGCCCATTCGATCTCCTTAACTCTTCTTTCATCACGAATATATTCAGGCCCTAGTTCAAGACAAGCAGTGTAGTAGACTTTGTTTTTCCAACCTACTTCTAATGCCGGAATGTTATCTACATCTAAATCATCCATGCCCTTATAATTCTTATTTTTACGGGGCATTATATATTTAACACTTTCGGCTTTATTTGAGAACTCGATTATCCCTTCTTCTTTATCATAAACCATTTTAGACTCTTCTATAAATGGTTTCCCAAGTATCACGTCTCCTAAAAACCCATCAATGATTCCTTTGACATTTTCCAGAATCATGAAATCACACCTATATGTGAAGTTACCTATGAACACGTGCAATCCCTTAACCCTCCCCACATAGTTACTTGCTTTCCTAGGGCGAAAGGGGTCCCTCATAGGCTCTAGCTTTTTGCTCATGATCCAATTGTAATAGAGCCTAGACATTATATTCATGGGTGCCTTATAATCAATGTAGGTGTGATCCCTGTATAAGTATCCAATCATACACGGAATTTTGATGTTTTTAGGGTTTCCCCTCCTTATACGAGGCTCGAAAGGTGGTCTTGGAAAATTAACCACATTATGGTGATAAGCGGTTTCTTTCCTTTTAGGGTATGAATCAAAGTACTCCCTAAGTTCTCCCTTCTCCTTACTACCCTCCATAATTTCTAACATCTTATAATCTCCTTCTTCTAGATCATCATCCGAATCACTTGTAGTCGAATCACTATCTAGAGGTTGATCAGATTCCTTAAGGGCTTCCTCAAGTGTATTCTCAATTATCATATTTAATTTCCTAAGCTCTCCAATCTCACTCATGATACGGGCTCGAAGTTGGTTAGCAGAGGCTGGGTCAAGCAGTGGGTATTTGTTTGGTGGTGAAGCGTTGTTTGGTTGTTGGTTATCGAGTGGTGGTTGGTTATCATCCTCCATGATGAAAAGTGATGGGGTTACGAACAAATGTCACGAAGAAGGGGGATAGACTAAGAGAAAGCCAAAAATGAGAAAAAAAAATTTACTTGATAGGAATCAAGCAAAGAACCTAAACGAGGTGGAATACTAACTAGCTATTCTATTCCCCAGCAACGGCGCCAAAAACTTGATAACGCTACACGCGTCGTTCGGGGTCAAGGAAACTTCCTTTTCTTCGAGTAAGTTTTATAACACCCTAGGCAGTGAACCTAATCGTTGTAGTGTAGTAATTAGGGTAAGCCACGGGTATTGATATCGTTCTCTAGGGGAATAAGAATGCTAGTAAGGAGTTACTACGCTAAGGTTAAGGTTGAGGAAGATTATTTTTTGTATTTTTATATTTTATGAAATGGAAAGGTGCGAATCTCGGGTATTGGATTGGGGGGTTTTGGTATTTCTACCGATTACTCTACTATTATCTAATTATCTAAACTAAGGTTGTGGGAGTCTATGTCTAATTAATGTGTGCTCGTATGATAGTTTAAAGATGTGTTTACTTAGGTTGTACTACTCCTTAATTATCTCCTATTGATGGTTGAGTTGTCACGTCCTTATTCTTAGTTGCGTTGTGTGTCTAAAGTTGTAGGGTATGCGTTTCTCCCTAACTCTTTGAACTTACCAAAGGGTCTCGTCTACAAAACCCACTAGGGATGATAAACACTTACTCTAAGGCACTCTTTGGATAATTTAGCCTACAACTACTCAGGTAATCATATTCTAAGGTTCACAAAGATGAATCAAGCATTACGTACACAATGAATGATCTATCGCATTACTAGATCATTGATCAACTAAGATAAGAAACAACCAATCAATATTCAATAATTAAGTTTCATACTTCCTAAGCAAACACACAAATAAATTAGCCGGACATGGAGAACATGCAAGCATACACACAAATAATCAAAGACATAATTGAATTAATGAAGTAAATACTTATCTTGATGTAAGATAGGGTTTAAAACCCTAAAATATTGTACAAGACACCTTAGGTTCGGTTTTAGGTTTTCACTCCAAAAAGACTCTCCCTCAAACTGAAAAATTCGGATTCTATATATAAGATTACATATGCGACGGCGTCACCTTATGTTTCGTGACGCCGTCGTGTCGCCGTCATTAGGGTTTCGTCTTGGCCACTTTAACCTTGCGACGGCGTCACCTTATGTCCGTGACGCCGTCCTCTTCAGCTTCTGACGTCGTCTGGATTGCATCTAGGCCGTCTGAGTAGCGACGGCCTACTCTTTTACAACTAGACGTCGTCACTTGAAAATACGAGTTTTGGGTTCTGAACCGTCACAAAAATCCTCGGACGGCGTCGCAATTAGCACCTGACGCCGTCGCCTTCTATTTTCAGCAGCTGTGAGTGTCTCGATTTTGACTTTGGCCATTTTCTTCATATATTCGCGCCTTTTCGTCCAAATAAGTGCCATTCCATCATTTTGCCTTCAAGAGACCTAAAAAGTGAAAAGGAACGATATTAAGCAATAACGGATACAAAATTGATCAAATAAGGGCTAAAACGACCCCTCAAAATGGTACCTTTTAAAACCTTATCAACAGTTCTTGTCAAAGTGGGAAAATCCTGACGAAGGATGGCACAACTTGTTCGATCCATGGTTGTAGATAATAGTAGTTTGAGAAGCTGACTGAGATGTTGAAAGGGCTCACTGGTGCATTCCATATTCTTAGCATCATTTGCAAACATTAAGAGTGACTTATTTGAGTTGTTCTGATTAATCGATGCTGAATCATTAAATGTATGGCATTCAGGTAAGCATTCTGTTTCACTATTCTGTGTTGTGTCATAGAGAGCAAGTACTTTGGTGATTAAAGGATCAGTGATGACTGACATTGTGTTATTTTGAATTACTCCCCAAGTTATTGGAAATCCCAGTAACAAAATACCAAGTATACAAGATGTTAGTATCAAACAAGTCGCTAGAGATTTTGAACCAACTCGCTAGCAACTAAATAGCAATAATCCCAAGTCGCTAAATCAACAGCCAAGTCGCTAAGTACAAGTCGCTAATCCTCTAGTCGCTAACACCAAGTCGCCAACACCTAATTCGCTATACCACCAAGTCGCTAAACAATTGCAAGTCGCTAAGTAGTAACTCGCTAAGGCTTAAGTCGCTAGCAAAATTTTGGCAGCAATTCGCTAATCAAGTCGCTAAAGATTCAAGTCGCTAAAGAGCAACTCGCTACAGACCAAGTCACTACCACCAAGTCGCTACCCGTAGTGGAAAGTCCACTACTTGTACTGTAAGTCGCTAGGTCTAAGTCGCTAGCTCCAAAACTATAACTCGCTACAAAATTGCAAAGCAAGTCGCTACGAAGAAAGAAGTCCGTATGTCAAGTCGCTAGCAAGAAAAACCACATAAACATCACTTTTCAATCCAAAAACAACCCAACCAAGATGATTCAAGCTTACCAAATGAAACCCTAAACACTTGTGATGATTCTAAACATAAAAGTACTAACAAAATCCAAATTTTAACAAAAGAAATCAACCAAATGATGCACAAACCACTAAACTTCTTCAAACTCAAAAACCACCTAAAAACCACTAGAAATCCAAAGATGTGCACGATATGATCTAACCATGGCTCTTGATACCAATTGTAGGATATTGGATTTCACTTACATATCATAACATTAACACAATGAGCATATAGATGATTTTAGAGAGAGAGAAAGTGGGATATTCTAGTAAGAGAAACTTGTAGAATATTAGATTACCAAAGAACATCCAACCCTCTACCTTGCAAGGAAGAGGGTATTTATAGGTTACAAACTAAACGACCTCCTGACGGCCTGTGGATCAGGGATACAGTGGGTAAAGACCCGTCCTTCCTCCACGGTGTTGCACTAAACTAAACTATGCTACTACTTATTTAATAACTAACATAAACAGAAACAAGTCTGCGAGCTAACTTTTGCTAGATAATAAATGAGGTGACCGACTCTTTTACTTATGGAATTTCTGATTCCTAACATACTTAGCAAACCTGCACTCCCTTGCAAAGTGTCCAGTCTTTTGACAATTGAAGCATTCAATTTTAGATTTGTCAAAAGTGATTCCCTGTTTTGGTTTGAAGTCAATGTTCTTCCCTGTTTTCTTCATGTACTTCTTGATCCTTGCAATGATCATTGCAACTTGCCACCTGATATCAATTTCTTCTAAAGCATCCTCTTCAATCTGTGAGAGATCTTCTTCATAAGTTACAGGTAAAGAAGCTTGCTGTGCAAAGAAAGAGCATACAACTTCATCTGAGTGCATGGTAGTAGTTGGTGGGGCTTGCTGAGCATAGGTGGGGGGAGTGTAAACAGCAGTACTTTGAGCAACAGTACTTTGAGGAGGAGAAGCAATACTTTTAGTAGAAGTACTGCCCCTCTTTTCAGATGACACAAAAGCAATACTGTGAGACTTTGAGCTTGATTGGCCATTCATCTCATGCTCATACACCTTCAGATGATTGTAGAGATCATCAAAATCCATGGTGTCCAATCCATGTTGTCCTTTGATCATTGTAGCTATCACATGCCATGTAGATGGCAAACTCCTTAAGAACTTCAGATTGGCATCTTCAACAGATACTTCTGCCTTGTATAACTCCAACATGTTGAGGAGATTTTGAAATCATTCATATGCAGCATCAAGACTCTCTCTTTCACCAACAGTGAAAGTTTCAAACTGTTGCTTCAACAAATTTTTGTGCATCTTCTTAGAAGCTTCATTCCCTCCAAATCTTGTCTTGAGAGCAGCCCAGAGCTGCTTTGCATCTTTAGAATCATGAAACTTCAGTAATGTCCATCAGGTATAGCAGATAAGAGTATGTTAAGAGCCTTCTCTTGATTCCTTATGGTAGCTGCTGGTAAGACTGGTTTGGGTGGTTTAGGTTGTCCAGCAATCTCCACAGGTTCTGGAACTACTTCATTACCATTGACAATTACATTCCATAGTGCATGGTCTGTAATGGCAATGTACTGCCTCATCTTCATACACCATAGATCGTATTCTCCCTTCTTGATGATTGGAATTTTGAGTGAGGTGATTAATGGTGGTGGAACAGCTTTAGTCGACATCTTTAGGTTATGTTGTAGTAGGGTTTTAGGGTTTCTTCTTAATCAGAGTTTCCACACAAGCTCTGATACCACTTGTTGGATCGATGTACTCTAACCAAACTAACTTAAATAGCTTGTTTAAGGTTTAATAACCTCAGATAAATCCTAAGTTATTAACAATGAAACACTGAGCAAACTCTATTAAGTATGCGGAATTTACTTAACAAAGCTAAGAAGAATAACTTTAACTTTGAACGATTTTATTAATAACTCTAACTAAAATCGAACTTCTCTAAGACTCTAATAATTTCACGTACTCTAAACTTGTGAATTCGTACCTCTAATACCAATCTAGGGGTCCTTTTATAGGCTCAAGGATAACCCTAGTCGGTTTACAATTTGTATCCTTGTACGACAAGTAATCTAATAAAGAATATTCTAGAATTACAAAGCTTTCCATAAACGAATATAACAGTTCTTTTAGCCTTGCAGTACTTTAACTTCTTCTTTAGCAGTACTTTGACTTTTTGCAGTACTTTGTCTTTCTGCAGTACTTTGTTAATCTTCAGCTCTTCAGTACTTTAATCTTTTTGTATCCCAACATGATACTTCTTGATCTTGTCTGCAAATTGCCACAACAAGTCTTCGGCTTTCCAACTCGCTTCACTATCGGGCAAATTACGCCATTTGATCAAGTACTCCTTATAGCTCGGCACTCCTCGTCTTCGTATCGTACGATCCGACAAGATCTCCTCAACCTCTCGATCATATGAAGTAACAATAGCTGTTGGTGCCCGCTTGGACACCCCTCGTTCCGAGTCTTCCTCGTCCTTATAATAAGGCTTGAGAAGGCTAACGTGGAAGACCGAATGAATCTTCACCTTGGGCGGTAGTTGAAGTCGATAAGAAACTTTTCCAACACGTCCAATCACCAGGAAAGGGCCTTCATACCTCCGTATCAAGCCTTTGTGCACCTTCCTTTGTGATTTGAATTGTTGAGGCAAGAGCTTCACCATTACTTGATCTCCGACCTCAAACTCGACGTGTCTCCTTTTCTCATCCGCCAACTTCTTCATCTTCTTAGCCGCTTTGTCCAACGAAGCCCGGGCCAAGTCCGCTTGCTCATGCCATTCCTTCATCGTCTTGTAAGCGGCCGGGCTACTTCCCTCATATGATGCGGCTAAGGCATTCAGAGTCAATGGTTGGCGTCCCGTAACCAACTCAAAAGGACTCTTCCCCGTAGCTTCACTCCTTTGCATGTTGTACGAGAATTGAGCAACGTCAAGGAGTTTAGCCCAATCATGTTGGTTGGCACTCACATAGTGGCGAATATAGAGCTCCAATAATGCGTTCACCCTCTCCATTTGCCCGTCCGTTTGGGGATGGAAACTCGTAGAAAAGTTCAAATCCGTTCCCATGATCTTGAACAACTCCGTCCAAAAGCGCCCCATGAATCTTGGATCTCGATCACTAACGATCATGTTAGCCTTAATTGTTTTATTAGAAGTGATGGTCATTCACGTTTAGGAACTTTGTAACGTGTGTTAAATATCGTGCTAGAATAGTCAACGGGCTCGTGGATTGGGCTAAGCTAAATGGGTATTAGTTTAGTTAAGCTAACCTTGTATAACCTCAAACGATCCAAGCCCAATCTAAGTCCAAACCGAGCCCATAGAAAGCCTTTTAGGGTATTTCTATCTTGTACTATAAATACCCCTCAAATGGTCATTTGAGGGGTGTGCTTGAGTGTGTGTGTGTGTGTTTTTCTTTGGAATATACAACATATTGTGTTTATCTTTTATCTCAACATACACGGTTTGTAAAAACATCAAGTCACCATCTTTCTCATCTTATTTCTACGCTTTGTTTGTGTTTGTGGTTAACGTGTTTCTACACGTATAGTCATAAAGTGTTGGGTTTGTGATAAAGTTGATAAAAGTAAGGTCCTACAATTGGTATCAATCGCCTAACAATGGTTTAGGAGTGTTTTGGTTGAAGTTTTTTTGTTGTAGTGTACGCGTAGTTTCGTTCTCAAAGATTCACGCATAAAATTTTAATTTTTGCACTTAAATCTTCAAAATTCTTATGGTCTAAGGTTTATATAGTGTTAAAGATTCTAGTTTTGGAAAAAAGTTCGAAGCTTCATGTGTTTTACATCATTTTTAAACTAATTTTTTGTTCGTTGTTCATTTCTACGCGTAAGCATAAAAAGCATTTTGGGTGTTTAAGGTCAATACAATCTTGGTATTTGCGTGTTTTGAAAGCTATCTGTGCAAAAGAAATCGGTTGAATCATTGTAAATTTTTTACGCGTAAGTTAAAACCCTAATCTTACGCGTAAGAAAGTCAAAACCCTAGTTTTTTACGCATAACTTTTTGGTAACAAATCTTCGTGCAACAAAGGTGACTCAGTGCTTCCCTCACTTGGATAAGTGTGTGGAACACTTCGACTTTCGGATATCTTTTACGCTGTGACAGTGTAAGGGATTTTTGGTTTTAAACCAACTCTTACGCATAAGCAGAAAGCTTACGAGTAAGCACTCTACGCATAAGTTAACTCTTACGCGTAAGGTACTCTACTTCTACGCTTAACGTTTACGCATAAGACTTACGTTTAACCTTAAGTTTACGCGTAACTTGGATTTTTACGCATAAGGATTTCTACGCCTAAGCTCTTTATGCATAAGGACTCCTACGCATAAGCATCCTACGCATAAGCACTCATCTCTACGCATAAGAACAGTTTTACGAGTAAGATTGTGATCAAAACTTCAAACGGCTATAACTTTTGAACCGTAACTCCGTTTTCAGCGATCTACCCATCAAAACGACCGTGAGAACGAGGAGAGTAGACCGCCGAATGAACTAGGGGTCAACCATCAAGTCCTAAAAACGCTCTGAACAAAAGTTATTGAGGTTTTTAAGTTTTTCGACCAAATTTTCACTACAACAACCAAGCTTAATCGTCATCAATCACAACTCCTTTATCGTTGAATCGATCCTACATCAACTTTATCAGATCATACCTTCATCAATGGCAACTCAACAAGACATTCATGCAGCCGGCGCCGAAAACCGTCCTCCTATATTGGAAAAAGGTGGTTATCTTCAATGGACAAGTCGAATGCTTCGTTACATCAAGACAAAACCTAATGGAAAATTGATGATCAAATCCATTCAGGATGGACCCTTCATAAAGACTCGGAATGCTGATGCAACACCTCCCGTCCCACCATTTTTTCATCCTCAAAAAGACTCGGAATACTCTGAAGAGGATCAGAAACAAGTCGAAGCAGATGACATGGCAATTCATATTGTCCAACTGGGTTTATCAAGAGACATCTTCGCTGCTGTAGACAGTTGTAAAACTGCTTTCGATATGTGGGAACGTGTTAGACGGCTTTGTTATGGAACTGAAATTGGTCAACAAGATACGGAAAACAAGCTGCTAACTACTTGGGAGAAGTTTACATCCACTCCAGGAGAATCCATTGAATCCTACTATGAAAGGTTTTGCACTTTAATGAATGAGCTGATCAGAAACAAGTTGACACCTAGAACTATCGTGAGCAACATCAAGTTCTTGAACAATCTACCAGAAGAATGGGGATGATATGTCACTATTGTCAACCAAACAAAAGACTTACATCAAGTGAACTTTGATCAACTCAACGATTTTCTGAAAAAAAAACCAAAATGAAGTGAATGAAGTCAGGCAAGAAAGATTAGCAAAGAATCATGATCCATTGGCACTCATTGCAAAGACTCAAACTCCAGTGAATACACAACAACAAGCTTCATCATCTTCCACTAACAACAACTTGCAGCAACACATCCCTCAACAACAAAACTATCCACCTGAACAACAACATTACCAGGAACAAGGAATCTCTGATCTTGAAATGGAACCTGAAGAAGCTTTGTCTCAAGTATTCTCTTTATTGGGTAAAGCATTCAGAGGTCGCTATTCCACACCAACTAACAACAACCAACGGATTTCATCAAACACTCGCAACAGGCAAATTGCACAGCCGGGTGTGAACATGGGTAATCAAAGATAAATGGTTGGAGTTATTGCGAACCCACAGGGATATGCTACTGGATTTCGAATGGGTAATCAAGTGGTTCCAAATCAGGGTAATCAGATGGGTCAGAATGTTGGAATAGAGCAGTGGGTAATCAGAATGGGAATGTTGCAGCTCCAGTCGTTGGGAACTATGGAAATGTGAATCAGGTTAATCAGGTTACGTGTTATAACTGTCAAGGATTGGTTTACATGACAAGGAATTGTCCAACTAAGCCGAAAAAGAAGGATCTTGCGTATCTTCAGAAAGCTATCATGTTGGTACAAAAGGAACAATCTGGACTTCAATTGAGTGCTGAGGAAAATGACTTCATGGCTATTATGGATGATTTGGAAGACCTCGAGGAACTCAATTCAAACTGCATCTTCATGGCAAATCTTCATGAGACTAAGTACGACACTGACTCTGACGCACCTCTTGTCTATGACGCCAACACAGTATCTGAGGTACCAATCATTGATCCATGCTATAACAATGTCATATTTGATGTGTTTACTCATGACGAACAACATTCTGTGACATCAGCACCTACTTATGATACATACTTGGATAATCCGAGTTGTAGCAATACTAACTCTGAGAATCTAGATGTGAATCCTAGTGGAGGCTGTGTGGCACAAAATACTGATACTGATGAGGAAACACGTGCTTATTTTGAATCATTAATCAATAAATGTGGCATTGAAATTGAGAAAGTCAAAAAGGTCAATCGCGAAGTTAAGGCCGTGAATGCCAAATTGACCACTGAGCTTGAGAGTTACAAGGAGAACGCAAAAGCCTTTGAATTTCAGAAAAACAAAGAATCAGAATTAGAAATTGGTTATCGAAATTTGGTTTCTAAAGAACAACTTTTGCAAATCAAGTATAACACACTTGATGTGAATTTGAACTTAAAAATTAAATCTTTAAACAAGGAAATTTCTGATTTAAATAACCAACTTTCTAAACAAAAAGAAATGTTTTCTAATCTTGAAAAAGAGAAGAAGCAGTTGATTACTGATTTTTCAAAACGAGAAGATTCTCTTCTTGATGAAATTCTTGATAAAAATGAAAAAAACCAAACTTTGGAAAATTTGCTTCTCAAAACGGGTCATTCTGCTCAAACAATCAAGATGCTTTCTAATCAAGTAAATCCGCATTTTCATACTAATAATAGAATGGCACTTGGTAACGACCCCTCTTCGTTCCTCAAGAAAGCTCAGAAATCTTAGAATGTGTTAAACAATGGAAATGTTTTGCATGAACCCATTATTGTTCGTGATTCTCTTGAAACATTAGAACTATCTGAGGAGAGTAGATCAAAAATGAAACAAAAGAATTCGGAAATCAAACCAATTGATTATAACAAATGGAACAAAATTAACGGAATTACTTTTGTTAATCAAAAAGAAAAGTCAAAGTTCTCCATCACACCAAGTGTTTCAAACAAAGAGTCAACACCTGTTTCAAAATCTGTTTCAAAACCAGTTGTTGTCTTAAATTCTCTTTCGAACATTGAACAAATGTCTTCAAACAATCCTTTTAACACAAGTGATGCGAGAAGTATTTTAGAAAATGTGAAAACTAGAATTGTGGATCTTCAAGACACTGTTAAAACTAAAACCACTATTACACCTAACAACTGGTTCTCTAGTTTTGACATCGAACAAAGAAAGTTTTTTGAAACTCAAATTGCCCCTCAGCTGAATGCCATCAGTGCAAGGGTAATTCATTTTGAACAAGCGTTTTTGAAAGAAACAGTTGACTTTGTCAAGGACCATAAATCCCTGGTAAAGCAAGCTAATGACTGTGTTGAAAAAATCAAAGTTTTGGAAAATTTAAATGACCTCTCTTCGAAGATGTTCTGACTACTGATATTATGTCCATTATTTTGCAAACATATTCTGTTGAAGATCATGAAAGGCTCCAGTCTGAGACCTCCAAAATTGTTTCAAAATATGAAAAATCTCTCGAGAAACTTGAAAAAGAAAATGTGTCATATTTTAAACAACTTGATCGAAAAACTGAGGAATGCAAGTATGACAAACTGTCGTATGAGCGTGCCTACAATGACATGAAAGCGGAAAATGATCTTTTGAGGGCTCAGCTGGAAAGTCAAAAAGGAAAAGCAGTGGATACTGTGATTAAAAAACCATTGACTGCGGAGAAACCAAATGTTCCCAAACCGGTTTCCAAACCAAAAATGTCTGTTTCTATGCCTCCTCCAAAAGTCAATGAGAAAAATGTTTCATCAAAACCAGTCACTCCACCTGCCATACCTAATCAAAATGTTGATAAAGGAAAATCGGTTATCGAGAAACCAAAAGTTTTAGCTCCTGGCCTTTTTAAGACGAGTACCACTCATGCGTCTGCCTCCACATCCAAAACATATGGAACAAATGACATAAGTTTAGAAAATCACTCTAAAGAGACTAGGAAAGTCGAAACCACTTCTCTAGATAAAATTGTGAATCCTAATGAGTGTGCCTTACCTTCTACAGGACTAGGAAGCACCTCTAGGAGCAGCAGACTAAAGCCTAAGAGCAATACAAGGAACAATAGAGTCTCGCTTGCCTCTAAGAGTAGTCGCTTGAATAAAGAGAAGAAAGTAGAAGAACACCCTAGGAATTTACCGCTTTGTAATAAGAAAGACATTTCATCTGAATGTAATGAACCTTTGAACTCTGCTAAGTTTAATGAATCTGTTGAATCTGTTTGTTTAACTTGCGAGAAATCTTTAATTAATGTTCAAGATGATTATGTTTCTAAGAATGTGAATGATAAGCCTGTTAAGAAGAACGTTCCAAAAAGATCTTACACTAAACGAGTAGGAAGACTAGTTGCAAAACTTAGACTTTACACTACTGACAGGAACCAAAGCGTTTACTTTAGGGATGATATTTGGAAACCCACAGGTAGAACTTTTACACTCCAGAATGGTACAATGAGTGCTAAACCAGTATTCCCTATAGAAAACCTCTTTGAGTGTGATAAGGATTTTACCTCTAACCCAAAGGAACCAAAATCAAAATGGTTTCCACAATATTCTTTTTCTGTTACTGGCAGGTTATCGAAATTTGTCTTTGGATCGTCGACTCGGGTTGCTCCAAGCACATGACCGGGAATTTGAAGCTGCTGATCAATTTCGTTTGGAAATTCATGGAAACCGTACGTTTTGGAAATGATCATGTAGCAGCTATCATGGGTTATGGAGATCTACCTTTTGGAAATTATTTGATCACTCGAGTTTACTATGTCGAAGGGTTGGGACATAATTTGTTTTCCGTCGGGCAGTTCTGTGATGCAGATTTAGAGGTTGTTTTTAGGAAAAATGCATGCTTCGTTAGAAACTTGAATGGCAATGATCTCTTAACTGGGAATCGTGATACAAACTTGTATGCTATCGACATCAATCAAATGGCCTCTTCATCTCCAATATGTCTTATGACACGAGCATCTGAAACACAGTCCTAGTTGTGGCATAGAAGGTTATCCCATCTCAATTTTGACATCATCAACAATCTTGCCAAAGACAACATCGTCAATGGACTTCCAAAGTTCAAATACACCAAGGATCACTTATGTCCATCATGCGAACAAGGAAAAAGCAAAAGAGCATCATATAAACCCAAAACCGTACCTAGTTCGGAAGCAAAGTTGCATATGTTGCACATGGACTTATGTGGCCCAATGAGAGTTGAAAGCATTAATGGGAAAAAGTATATTCTTGTTATCGTCGATGATTATTCAAGATATACATGGGTTAGGTTTTTGAGATCAAAAGACGAAGCACCAGGCATCATCATCACCTTTCTGAAACGTATTCAAGTACTTCTTCAAACTCCAGTAAGGGTTGTAAGAACAGACAACGGCACTGGATTCACTAATCAGGAGTTAAGAACTTATTTTGAAGATGTTGGAATTACACATCAGACATCAGTTGTTAGAACTCCACAGCAGAATGGGGTAGTTGAAAGAAGAAATAGAACTCTTGTGGAAGCTGCTCGCACAATGCTAATCTATTCTAGTGCACCGTTATTTCTATGGGATGATGCTGTTGCCACTGCTTGTTTCACTCAGAACCGATCCCTTATCCATCCTAGATTCAATAAAACCCCGTATGAGCTTGTGAACAACAGAAAACCTGATATCTCTTACTTTCACGTATTTGGCGCTCTGTGCTATCCGACGAACGACAGAGAAGATCTAGGTAAATTGAAAGCTAAAGGTGATATTGGAATCTTCATTGGATATTCAGATAACTCGAGGGCATTCAGGGTGTATAACAGAAGAACTAGGAGGATTTTGGAGACGATGAATGTGAAATTTGACGAACTTTCACATATGGCTTCTGAGAGACTCGCTCTAGAACCCGCACTAAACCGACAGACTTCTGGACACATCAGTTCAGGACTCGTACCTCAAAGAGCTCAATCAACTTCGTTTGATAATCCTAAAGAACAAGAATGGGAGAATTTCTTCGAGTTAATGTTCGATGAATACTATGGTGGAACTTCGACAAATGCATCAAATCATCATTCCGCTGCACCCGCTCAAAATCATCCTCCACCACCAACAGAAGATGCATCTACAACGGTCGAAACCAATGCACCAACTCCATCAACATCATCTAAATCTACTACAGTTATTGCACCCGTTCTACCAGCAGTTGATGAGCAAAACCTAAACCGAAACGATGCAACGTTAGATGAAGACTTATTTGAAAACCCGTTTGCTACGGAATCAGCTGAATCTTCTTCATGCTTATGAGAACCATCTAACTCGCATACGTTTAACCAACGGTATCCTTCTACTCTGAAGTGGACAAAAGACCACCCAATTGAACAAGTTATTGGTGAACCTTCAAGGCCAATTCAGACGAGACGCCAACTTGCCACCGATTGTGACTTATGCATTTACCTTTGCTCAATTAGCAATATCGAGCCAAAGAACATTCGTGAGGCAATGGCAGAACCCGCATGGATAGAAGCGATGTAGGAGGAACTTCTCCAATACCGTCTTCATGACTCTTGGGAAATGGTTCCACGACCAATTGACATTTCCGTCATTGATCTAAAGTGGTTATGGAAGAACAAAAGGGATGAAGAGATAACTGTAATTCGCAACAAAGCTTGTCTTGTGGCCAAAGGATACAGACAAGAGGAAGGGATAGACTTTGAAGAGTCATTCGCGCCGGTAGCTAGACTTGAAGCAGTCAGGATATTCTTAGCCTATGCCGCTCACAAAAACATCACGGTTTATCAGATGGACATTAAGACCGCGTTCTTGAATGGAACTCTGAAAGAAGAAGTGTACGTGAGTCAACCAGAAGGCTTCATTGACTTGGAACATCCAGACTACGTCTACAAACTCAAAAATGCAATCTATGGTTTGAAACAAGCTCCGAGAGCGTGGTATGACGAACTGTCCTCTTTCCTTATCCAAAACAATTTCACCAAAGGAACAGTTGATCCTACCTTGTTTACACAAAAATGCAAAAACGACATTTTGATTGTTCAGATTTATATGGACGACATCATCTTTGGGTCCACTAATCCGAATCTTTCAAAACCTCATGAAAAGCAAATTTGAAATGTCCATGATGGGGGAACTAAAATTCTTTCTTGGTTTACAAATACATAAGTCCCCTCGTGGAATTTTTATAAATCAAGCTAAATACACAACTGAGATTTTGAAAAATCATGGTATAGATAATTGTGATTCGGTCGGAACACCAATGGTAACTTCACCAAAAATTGGAGCCGATTTGTTTGGGAAACCTATTGATCTGAAGAAATATCGGAGCATCATTGGTTCTCTCATCTATCTTACTGCTAGTCGACCAGATATTCATTTTGCTGTGTGCTTATTAGCACGGTTTCAGGCTAAGCCTACCGAACTGCACCTCAAAGAGGTTAAACGGATCTTTCGGTACCTGAAGACATCCATTCACATGGGACTTTGGTATCCGAAGGAATCCGGATTTGATCTAATTGCCTTTTTAGATGCGGACCATGCAGGTGATCAAGTTACAACAAAAAGTACATCCGGAGGAGCACAATTTTTGGGTGAAAAGTTAGTCAGCTGGTCTTCAAAGAAACAAGATTGCACTGCACTTTCAACCGCTGAAGCTGAGTATGTGTCTCTATCTGCGTGTTGTGCTCAAGTTCTATGGATGAGAACACAACTCACGGATTATGGCTTTACTTTCGATAAAATACCTATGTATTGTGACTCGAAAAGTGCCATAGCCATATCATGCAATCCTGTTCATCACTCAAAGACTAAGCATATCCGTGTCCGCTACCACTTCATCAAAGAGTACGTCGAAAATGGTACTGTTGAATTATTTTTCGTGAAGACTGATTACCAACTCGCCGATCTATTAACTAAAGCCCTTCCAAAGGAAAGGTTTGACTATTTAGTTCGACGAATTGGAATGCGAAGCCTAACCCCTGAGGAGTTAGAACGTCTTCTCGAATCTTCTTGAAAATGATTTTTCAAAAAAGCTTCACTGTAAATATTTTTGAAAAACAAAATACAAAATTTAAAAAACCAATAAAAGCAAAATATAAAACTATAAAACTTTCAAAAAAATTCAAAAACAATAGAAAATATAAAAAAATCCAAAAATATTCTTCTCACGACATGTCTCTCGTATAATCGATATTCTGTACGTTTCTAGAAATGTCATTCAACAATGATACGGGTATGTACAGATGCTTGAGCGAGAGTTCTTTAATTGTTTTAAAAAACATGTCGTTTCTCAAAATTTCTTCATAAAATGGCTTTCGTATACATCAGTACGAAACCCGGACCGAAATGATGACTTTTGATTATTTTTTTCAAATCAAAACTCGTGCTTTTTAATGAAAATCAATAGTGTACGCTTCAGTGCACTACATTTAAAAATGGTGAGAAATCATCATCATCTTGAGCACCTTTTCAAGATTGTTCAAAAAGATTTTTCAAAATCTTTCAAAATATTTTGTGCTCAAGATAACTCCCTCTAAAACCCTTTAATTGATTATGCTTTATTAAAGAGGGAGTATAAAACAAAATGTTCCAAATTCATGCTTAAATCATATCCGTTTGTCTCCCTAAAAGATTCCAAAAATGATTTTTAATCCGTGGATATCAAAAATATCACGATTATGCTATTTTTGAGAGGGGGGGAGACGTGATTAAAATGTGATCAAAATCGTTGTTTGAATCTCAAAATGAGCTCGACTCAGTCGTAACCATTGAATTGACGAGGAATCTTGTACCATCTCGAGAAACTTTCTACGGACTTGACTAGGATGGGTAATAATTTCAAGCTAGTTCTCTAGTGATGTAAACGTGTCTCGAATCGGTCTTGTTCATTTAAAGTCGATCAATTCAAAAGTGCGAACTCTACCCTCTATGTGCAGATTTCTGTCAAAACTTATAAGCACATGTGAAGGGGGAGTGTTTCTGAAAATATAAAACTCTCGGAGTGTCTCAAACATGTTTTCTATCATAAACACTCTGAGAGATTTTCAAGAAAAATGGTTTTATGGCAACAATAGGACAGTCATGGAGTTATAAGGTGACTAAGGATAGGAAATCCGTCCTATGATCGGCCAGAGCCGGAGGGATCTACCCAAGGGCATCACAAATAGTTAGTATTAGAAGTCCTTAGGAATGATTGAAAAAAGGAGTAATGTGAGAAAGGAGAAAGAAGGGGTTGAAGAATTAAAAAGAAATGTAAAAGAAAGGGTGAAAAAATAGCCCTCCATATTCAACCTTAGGGCAGAAACCGGGTTCAATACATATGCTACTGGTTGTCACTAGTTGACACTGGTATTGAAGACAAAGACGTCATGGACCCAGTGACGCACTGCACTAAACCTTCTAGCTACTCAATTCCTCTTAAAATGATTTGTTTCATTCTCACTAGGAACCCTACATAATCTATTGACTATCTCTTAGAGATCGTTGGTATTGAAGAAGGAGATCCTCTCCCTAGTCTCCGCTCAGGAAAACCAAAATGCACTATTGAGTCTAGAGCCACGAGATTCATCAAAAGATCTCATAGGAACACTTGACATGACATCGCTTGCTGTTCATCTATAAGAGCACAAGGGATATATTATAGAGTCCTACGCAGATCTTAGCAATCTGCCAGAACATTTATGAGAAGTTTCACATCTGTGATCTTCAGTGATTGAATGGAAACTCCTGCCAGGGTCAACATCAAGCAGCCCTGACAGCAGGTCACTTTGGTTACTCCTCGTGGATTACGCTTAGTGTGTCTCAAACGGTCTACAGTCGTGGGGTGATGCTTCGGTGTACCTCAGCGACTCATCTGAACTGTAGATGTACTTCGGTATATCGCGTTATCTCACTTGTGGGACTCCAGTTCAGGAACGGCCTTTGTAATAATTAGAGATGTGTTTTCACACTATGCTGTTAACAGCCTCAAAATTCAAACTTGTAAGTGCCGAAATCCGCTTATTACTAACCTGTTTTATGTTTTCTTCTTATGGAAGCTCCGGAGCGGATGGATCGTGCAGACTCTCCACATGCTCATACCAACAACACATGAAAGTTCTCATCATAATAAAAGGCTACTCAAAGTGTAAAGACTCGAGAACTTCATCATTGGTAATTAAATGTCAAATAGAAGTGTGAGCATGGTGGTGAAAGACGTGGAGACACCTAACCAACGAAGTTGACAACGGCAGACAACCACATTAACTGATCACAAAGCATGAAGGAACAAAGAATCAAGACTATTCTATATCTACGCACAAAGTTCAAGCTCGAGAAAAGTGAAGACCAAATCAAGTGGAGCATCTTTTGAATGACCACCCCTTAGGGGGAGATTGTTAGCCTTAATTGTTTTATTAGAAGTGATGGTCATTCACCTTTAGGAACTTTGTAACGTGTGTTAGATATCGTGCTAGAATAGTCAACGGGCTCGTGGATTGGGCTAAGCTAAATGGTTATTAGTTTAGTTAAGCTAGCCTTGTATAACCTCAAATGATCCATGCCCAATCCAAGTCCAAACCGAGCCCATAGAAAGCCTTTTAGTGTATTTCTATCTTGTACTATAAATACCCCTCAAATGGTCATTTGAGGGGTGTGCTTGAGTGTGTGTGTGTGTGTGTGTGTTTTTCTTTGGAATATACAACATATTGTGTTTATCTTTTATCTCAACATACACGGTTTGTAAAAACATCAAGTCACCATCTTTCTCATCTTATTTCTACGCTTTGTTTGTGTTTGTGGTTAACGTGTTTCTAGGCGTATAATCATAAAGTGTTGGGTTTATGATAAGGTTGATAAAAGTAAGGTCCTACAATTGGTATCAATCGCTTTGTTTGTGTTTGTGGTTAATGTACTTCCTTTCCGTCTCGTTTAGCTTCCGACTCTTGAATGCGATCGAATGTACTTCTTGCATTAGCACTCCTCCAATAGCTAAGTCCGATGCATCCGTATGTAACTCGAAAGGCATGGTTACATCCGGTAGTCTCAACACATGTTCTTCCATAACCGCCTTCTTCAAACTCTTGAACGCCGCTTGGCACTTTTCATCCTATATCCAAGTTTTCTTCTTCTTCAGTAGGTCCGTCAAGGGGGATGATATTGCCGAATACCCCATGATGAACCTTCGATAATAGTTCACCAAGCCAAGAAAAGATCTCAACTCCGTCACCTTGCATGGTGGTTCCCACTCTTGGATAGCTTTTACTTTTTCCCCATCCATCATCAATCCACCGTCTTTGATCTTGTGTCCCAAGAACTCGATTTCGTCTTGGGCGACGGAGCATTTCTCCAACTTCACATAAAGTTCAGTGTCTCTTAACACTTGGAACACCTGTTTCAAATGTAAGACATGCTCCTCCAAGGTATGACTATAAAAAACCATATCGTCCAAGTATACCACCACAAATTTATCAAGAAACGGGTGAAATAGCTTATTCATGAGGGTCCAAAATGTAGCGGGAGCATTTGTTAAGCCAAAGGGCATGACTAAGAACTCGTAAGATCCATACCTTGTGACCCACGTTGTCTTAGCTTCGTCTCCCTCCGCTATCCGTACTTGGTAGTACCCAGATCTCAAGTCTAGCTTGGAGAAGTATCTCGCCTTTCCAAGTTGATCAAATAAATCTGCAATAAGAGGAATCGGGTACTTGTTCTTGATCGTTACCTTATTAAGTGCCCGGTAGTCTATGCACATCCTTAAGGATCCGTCCTTCTTCCTTTGAAATAGCATCGGTGCACCATACGGGGCTTTCGAGGGTCGGATATAGCCCGCATCCAAAAGATCCTTGATTGTTTACGCAACTCCTCCAACTCGGGTGGTGGCATTTGGTAAGGGGCTTTGGCGGGTGGCTTAGAGCCCGGTTCCAATTTGATGGTATGATCCACCTCCCTCCTAGGTGGTAGCTTCTTGGGCAACTCCTTGGGCATCTCGTCCTTGAACTCATCAAGTACCCGCTCGATCTCCTTCGGTACCTCTACTTTTCCCGACTTACCATCCGTCTCTAGCCTTGTTACTGCCAAATAGCAAAGCTCACTCTTGTTGTACCCTTTCTTGAATTGCATGGCCGAAAGGGTCTTCGCTCCACACTTAAAATCCCGCTCCGTGCTAACCATGCAAGTCTTTCCACCATCTAGGATACATAAAGAATTAGCAAATGGCAAACCAAGAACCGCATCGAAATCATCCATCGGGACCACCGACAAGTCAATCGTCCCTTCCCATTCTCCAATCTTGGCTCGAACATCCTTGGCCACTCCTTCCATCGGCTTGGCCTTCGAGTTTACCGGCTTGAACGTTTCACTTCCTTTTGTAGCGCTAATCCTTAGCCGCTTGGCTTCATCAACCGACACAAAATTATGAGTGGCGCCGGAATCTACCAGAG
Organism: Chrysanthemum seticuspe; assembly: GCA_019973895.1. NCBI lineage: Eukaryota > Viridiplantae > Streptophyta > Magnoliopsida > Asterales > Asteraceae > Chrysanthemum > Chrysanthemum seticuspe. The sequence continues at coordinate 6,379,474 of BPTQ01000002.1, read as the reverse complement.
CACGTACCTTGGTCCCATTGATGGTTGCTTCCACAAATTGCAATCATTTCCCTACAACTTTTGGCACCTCTGTCTTGGCCTTGATTACATTCAAAATCCTCATCGAGCTCATGCATCCACCATCACTTGGGCCTTCGTATTCATGAGCCATCATTCCATTAAGGCTTGCTTTCTTGGGGCAATCTCGAGCTCTATGAGGTTCGTCACATATGAACCATCCACCACTCTTGAAGGCCGTCTTTACTTCCTTGTTCTTTTCGGTGGGTGGTTTACGTGTATTATCGGGCTTTGCTTGAGCGACTTTCTCTCCCCCACCTTTCTCATGGCTCACCTTTTGATCCTTTGACTTAGATGTTTCCCTTCTCGTACTAAAGCAGTCAAGCCCTCGGCATGGGCGATAGCCATAGCAAGGTCTTGAAGTCCACGTCTCTCTAACTCCGTCTTAGCCTATCCTTGCAAACCATCGAGAAAATAAAAAAGAGAGTCTTGTTCGAAAAGATCCGGAATCTCCAAGGTTAGTGTAGTAAATTTCTTAACATAATCCTAGATCATTCCGGAATGCTTAAGTTTACGAAGCCGACTCTTTGCTTCGTTCTTAGCATTCTCGGGATAAAATTGCTTCTTAAGTTCTGCAACAAAATCAGCCCAAGTATTGATAGTACACGTACCTCGCTCGATATCTCCATACCGACGTCTCCACCATAACGCCGCGGTATCCTTCAAGTATCGTGTCTCCATCTTGATCTTTGACTCGTCATCTGTAATGTTGACGCCCTCCAAGTATTGCTCCATCTCCCACAAGTAATCATCAACCACCCTAGCTTCTCTTTTTCCCACGAACGGTGATGGTTTTGGAACATCGATCTTCGGAGCATTATTACCAACGTTGCCACCTCCGTTCGTCATGGATCGCTTGCATAACACTACATCGGCTTGCAAGTCTTTGATGGTTTTTTCAATGTTGGAGATTTTACCTACGAACAAATCTTTTAGGCCATTGATTTCACGCTTAAATTCACCGCTAAGCGTATTGATGACCTCCCCGAAAGTCATCCGTCATGGTCATAAACTCGGTGTCTAGACCATCCAAGCCCTCAACTTGGGTCTTAAACTCCGACACGGATGTCTCAACACCCGTCAATCTCTTATCAAAGCTCGACATAACGTCCTTAGATGCACCTCTCTTCTTCGGGTCTTGACGCTTGTCATCGCGACCTTCCCTCTCGTCAATGACCGCACTTCCACTAGCACCAATCTTATCGGTCTCGCTTGTCATCGCCTTGAATCAACCTGGCTTTGATACCACTTGTCACGGACTTGTCTCTACAAGGTCTTTCGTGCGGCAATTAGTCTCGACTAAGCTCAGCCTTGCTCGAACACTCAACGATGTATGCAACGAAAGTAAACTTCAAAGAATGGAACAAGTGGAATGTAAAGGAACACTTTGTATTATTACTTAGAGAACTTTACAAGAGAGCTTACAAGAAAACTTTGTTGGATGTCATTTACAAATAAGGCTACACCTATTTATACTACTTCATACAAGTTTCTACAAGGTTCTTTGGGAAGCTTCTAGCTTATGAGATTTCCATACACTTCTAGTAAGTTTCTAGAACTTCAACTTATTCTAACATCTTCCAAAAGCTTCCAAGGTTATCCACCATCTTCCATGGGCTTCTAAACTCTTCCAAGCTTATCCAAGACCTTTCATGAGAAGTGTAGAATAATCCGGAATCCCGAACATACTTGTAAAAGATAGGCGGGTCTTGACATAGTCCCTACAAAATTAACTTTTTCTTTTGTTTTCTTATGGTACAATAACAATACCATGCAAATTAATAAACCCCAAAATCTTTCTTCAAGTAATTCCAAAAACCCTACGGATTAATCAATCCATAAACCTTATCAGTTTCTTTTTCATTCCATTTTCTTAAAACCCAAAATCCCCTGTTTTTTGTCTCTAAAAATCACCATGGCTTCATTCACTGCTGATTTATCTCTCATACCAAAACTTTTACATAAAACATTACGTAAAACCCTATATGGGTTTTCACTTTCAGGTAAAATAGTCCCGTTTAATTGAATAAAACCAAAAGGTTTAACGACAAAAGTTGTAATGCATGTGGGTAGCACGGTCATTAAGCCGAAAACAGAGGAAACAGAGGAGTTTTTATCTTTGGGTCTTGATGTTGTGACAGAGACAGAGGTGGCTGAGAAGGGGTTTTTGGGGTTACGGAAGACGAAGCTAGTTTGTATGGTGGGGCCAGATAAGGTTTTAAAATGTACCTTTTTGAGGGGTCGTTTAAGCCCTTATTTGATCACTTTTGTATCCGTTATTACTTAATATCGTTCCTTTTCACTTTTAGGTCTCTTGAAGGCAAATTGCTGTAATGGCACTTATTTGGACGAAAAGGCGCGGATATACGAAGAAAATGGCCAAAGTCAAGAATCGAGACACTCAAGCTACTGAAATACAAGGTGATGGCGTCACTGCTTAACTGCGACGCCGTCGGAGCATTTTGTGACGGGACAGAAGCCAAATTTCTTATTTTCAAGTGACGGTGTCAAGCTTTAAAAGAGTAGGCCGTCGCAACTCAGACGGCCTAGATTTGATCCAGACGGCGTCATAAGCTTAAGAGGACGACGTCACAAGCACAAGGTGATGCCGTCGCAAGACTAACGTGGCCAAGACGAAATCCTAATGACGGCGACCCGACGGCGTCACAAATCATAAGGTGACGCCGTCGCACTTGTAATCTTATATATAGAATCCGAATTTTTCAGTATTTGTGTGTAGTCTTTTGGAGTAAAAACCTAAACCGAACCAAGGCTGTCTTGTACAGTATTTTAGGGTTCCAAACCCTATCTTACATCAAGATAAGTGTTTTACTTCATTAATTCAATTATGTCTTTGATTATTTATGTGTATGCTTGCATGTTCTCCATGTCCGGCTAATTTACTTGTGTGTTTACTTAGGAAATATGAAACTTAATTATTAAATATTGATTGGTTGTCTGTTATCTTAATTGTTAATGATCTAGTAATGTGATAGGTCATTCGTTGTGTAATTAATGCTTGATTAATCTTTGTGAACCTTAGACTATGACACCTAGAGTAGTTGTAGGCTAAACCATCCAAAGAGTGCCTTAGAGTTAGAGTTTATAATTCCTAGATATTTTGTAGACGAGACCCTTTGGTAAGTTCAAAGAGTTAGGGATAAACGCATACCCTACGACTTTAGACACACAACGCGATTAAGTATAAGGACGTGACAATTCAACCATCAATAGGAGATAATTAAGGAGTAATAAAACCTAAGTGAACACATCTTTAAACTATCATACGAGCACACAATAATTAGACATAGACTACATACACCTTAGATTAGATAATTAGATAAGTAGAGTGATCGGTAGAAATACCAACCCCCAAATCCAAACCCCGAGATTCGTACCTTTCCATTTCCTAAAAAACATAAAAAGATAAAAAAATAATCTTCCTCAACCCCAACCTTAGCGTAGTAACTTCTCACTAGCATTCCTATTCCCCTAGAGAACGATATCAATACCCGTGGCTTACCCAAATACTACACTAAAACGATTAGGTTCACTGTCTAGGGTGTTATAAAACTTGCTCGAAGAAAAGGAAGTTCCTTTGACCCCGAACGACACGTGTAGCGTTATCAGGGCCCGCGTGTTGTTCGTATAAAGAGTTGTGGAAGTTGGCTATGGGAGGGATGAATGTGGCTAGGCTTAATATGTGTCATAATATGAAAGAATGGCATCGAGATGTTATAAGGAAGATTAAGAAATTGAATAATATATAAGGGTTTTGTGTTTCGGTTATGATCGATACGGAAGGTAGTCATATTCATGTTGCTGATCATGGTGCTCCTTCTTCTATTAAGTCCGAGGTATCATTCTTGTTTTGAAAGTGATTATCTGATTATTGCGTTTTTACACTAATTGACTAATTGGGATTGCTTATAAGTTATAACAACTTATTGTGATTTGATACATCAATGAATAGACTTTGAGAGAGCATCTAATTATCTGCGACTGAAAAACAATTCAAAGTTGCTTCTTATTTTAAGTTTTATTACTAGATACACAATTTTAATTACCAATACCAAATACTCCAACTGATAGTGAAAATCGTAGAGCATAATGCATTAATTCTTTAGATGTTAAAGTTCTAATTTATGGTATCTTTGTTGCATATTGAATTAGGACGGGTCAATATGGTTCTTTACTACCCAAAAATTCAAGGGTTGTCGTCCATTCACAGTTCAAGCAAGTTATGAAGGTTTTGCTGAAGGTAGTATAGCTAATGCAGTTACTCTGTAGCTTTTTTCATTTTATAACATAATGTAAAGGTAATAGATTTATATGGTAATTAATGCCATATGAATTTTAAATCAGGAATTAAAGAGGGTGACGAACTAGTGGTTGATGGAGGAATGGCGACTTTTAAGGTCATTGAAAGGATCGGAAATGACTTGCGTTGCAAATGTATTAACCCTGGTCTACTTTTTCCTCAAGCTAAATTGAGCTTTTGGAGAGATGGAAAGCTTGTTGATAAACATCATGAGCTACCAACATTATCAACAAAGGTGAGAGTATTAGAGGAATTATCTACATATTACTGTAATATATAGTTTGATGCTGATTTGATATTAAGTATCATCATGTTGTATGATTTATAGGATTGGTCTGATATCGAGTTTGGAATTTCCGAGGATGTTGATTTTATTGCCATGTCATTTGTTAAGGATGTCGACGCTGTCAATCATTTGAAGAATTACTTATCTACCAAAAATAAGTTAGTGTACCTATGATTGTAATTTTTTTCCTTTTTTTTGAAAAACAGTGGTAATTAATAAATATATTTATGCACAGATTCACTAAGGTTTTGGCTAAAATCGAGAGTTTGGAATCTCTTCGCTAACTTGAAGAGATCGTGGAGGCTTCAGATGGAATAATGGTGGCAAGAGGTGATCTTGGAGTTGAAATACCACTTGAGCAGATTCCAACTGTGCAAGAAGATATCATCAATCTTTGCAGACAGCTCAACAAGCCTGTAATTGTTGCCTCACAACTATTAGAGTCCATGATTGAATATCCTACTCCAACACGAGCCGAGGTAATTATCCTTATGATATTATCAATCATTTGTCCTTTCTTTATCATGGCATTTCTTTGTATCATTAAAAGGTGCTTTGTGTAATGTCTGAGTCATTAAAATATGGCTATCAAATGACTCTAACTAGACATAAAGTCATTTTTAGTGACTCGTATCTGTAAAAAAAAGTACAATGACGAAATCATGATAAACGGCCAAGTATCTGATAATTAATGTAAAAATTTCTATATTATTTTGTTAACTATTAACCATCTATGACTTTTAATCTTTAAATTGACATGTTATGTTTATGTGAGAAAGGTTGCAGATGTTTCTGAGGCAGTTCGACAGTATGCTGATGCCCTGATGCTGTCTGGTGAGTCAGCAGTTGGGTCTTTTGGAGAGAAGGCTCTTTCTGTATTAAGAATGGCTAGCTTACGAATGGAACTATGGAGCCGTGAAGAGAATCATCAGACATCTGTTCCTCAACATAAACTTGGAATCTCGATGTCCGATCAGATTGCTGAACAGATCCGCAACTGTGCTAGCCAAATGGGTAATTTTTCTTAAGATTAAATGGTCTAATTTGGTAATTATATTTTTAAGCTCCTACTTGTTGGTAATTAAGTCCTCGTAACTCGAGGTTTTTTGTCTATTTAAATGTAGCAAACAATCTTGGAGTGGATGCAATTTTTGTGTACACGAGACATGGGCACATGGCATCACTTTTGTCGCGAAATAGGCCAAACCCACCAATATTTGCATTCACAAATGAAATAAGCACGCTAATGGCTCTGAACTTGCAGTGGGGAGTCATACCGATTCTGGTTGACTTATCAGATGACATGGACGATAACATAACCAAAACGATAGAACTCATAAAAGCGAAAGCCATGTTGAAAGAAGGAGATGCGGTTCTAATAGTTTCAGATGTTATTCCAACTCGTTCGACTCCAACTGTTTACCAATCCCTCCAAGTCAAAATTATTTCTTGAAAGTTTAGCAATCTCATTTGATGTTTATACATCTCTACAAGCTATGCTTTTCTGTAGCGCATTAGTGATTTGACTTTTTAATCAAACTGCTTATTTTATTAAGGCCAACATGACATGTGACGACGTATATGCCCCTTCGGTCCAATGCCCGAAAGACACAACGCTCTATCTGAAGAGTCCAACACTTTGCCGACATGGCCCAATATTCTACCGGAGCGGCCCAAGGCTATGCCGAAGGGTACGTCGACAAACCATCCGTCCGAAGGGCGCGCTGACCTGACAGTACCTTTGGCACCTAGCCTGGATACGCTTTGTTTCATTCTCCTGGATGTCATACATGACACCAGGGACAGTGTCAGCTCTGACAACATCAACGGTCCCATGAAGTACGACAGACCCAGGGACCAGATAGTGACACCAGGTAGTATAAATACACATACAGTAATTGGGAATAAGGTATCATTTCTCACACACACATTTTATACTATACCTTTCGGTAAAACACATACTCATTCTTACGCCGGAGTCGGGTCCTGGGATAACACCCGGGGTGAGACTAACGCGTTGTTCATCTTAGAAGGTATCTAGAAGGCTTATCTCTAAGGCTGAAAGATAGCTGCGGCAACCCACAAAAAAATACTTCGACATTGGCGCCATCCGTGGGACCCGCATTCAATCTACTAGAGCTATAGGATGACAGGTTCGACACCACCGGAAACTTCCGGAGGGGGAGAAGGAAGTTCCACACCATTGACGAGAGAGCAGTTAGAAGGGTATGTAACTGCTCTCAAGTCTATGATAAAAGAGCACAACAGCCGGAGGGACACCGCTGAGCCAATACGATTGGATTTTGAAGATGAAGCGACTCTTGATAAGGGCGAGCCGGCGGATAAGAAGAAGGAAATAGTTACGGGGAGTAAAGTGAAAGACGAAGACTTGGCGAAGCCCTTCATGGAAGTCTCAAAATCTCCGTTCAGTAGGCAAATCATCGAGTTCTCCGCTCTGGAACATAAGATGCCCACCCACATCAAGCTGTACGATGGGTCGACGGATCCTCAAGATCATCTCAACAGGTTCACTGGAGCCGCAGGACATGGAGAATGGCCGATGCCCGTGTGGTGCCGCATGTTTCAACAAACTTTGGACGGAAAGGCCAGGGATGGTTTGATGGACTCCCGCCGGGAAGCATAGACGAATGGGCAGCTTTCAGGGACCAGTTCGAGACTCGTTTCTCCTTACATAAAGCTTGTGTCAAGGACCCTACCGAAATTGCCAAAATAGTAAGGAAGGCTAACGAAACACTGCCGGAATTCAAAGAAAGGTGGACCACCGAGACAGGATTCATACAGGGAGTGCCGGAGATCATGAGGATCTCTTCGTTCATGAACGGGTGTAAATGTCCTGAGCTAGCAAAACGGTTCGCCGATACGATCCCTAAAACCGTAGAAGAGATGATGATTAGGGTCGACGATTTTGTGAGATCCGAAGAAGCTTTTGCCAGCACTGAACTACCCCGAGGAGAACATTCTGATACGACCAGAAGAGCCTCAACTGGACCCTTCCGGAAGGATGAAATAATTGCCAGGAATCACTATGGCGGGGATAGGAAGAATGAAGGACGTTACACCTATTCAGGAAAAGATCGGGGCAGCGCACACCGCCATGGTGACCGATCGGCACCTTATTTGCCCCATCGCGGCGATCACCTTAATCGAGGCAATCCCCGTCTAACCTTGGACTCGCTCATAAAACCCCCAAAAGAAATCTTAGCCACAGGACACCAGCTACGTCTACCTCCTCCAAAGCCGATGCGTGACCCACCCCGCAGGGAGAACCAAGATAAGTACTGTGATTATCATGGAGAAAAAGGGCATTACACGAATGATTGTTATCAACTCAAGAAGCAGTTAGAGCTGGCATTGGAGTCGGGAAAGTTGAATCATCTGATTAAGGACCTCCGTCAGAAGGGAAGGAGAGATCCCCCTAAGAACGATGTGGGAACCAAAGATAAGGTCATCAATATAATCCGAACGTGGCCCGGGCGAAAGAAGAGGAAGTCGTCCGAGCAAGAAGAAAGATGGATGAACGTGCCCATAACTTTTTCCCCTCTGCCCCGAAGGAGACATATCGGACGATCCCCTCATAGTCGAAGCCACCATGGAGGGATATCTAGTAAGAAGAGTTTTTGTGGATGAAGGAGCTTCGATGGAAGTAATGTTTGAACACTGTTTCAACAACTTGCCTCATGAGATAAGGGCCTAGATGAAACAGACACAGACGGATCTACTTGGGTTCGCGGGACAGGTGACCAGGGCACTGGGGAAAATTGAGTTGGATGTTTCATTCGGAGATGAAGGGTTATACAGAAAGGTCAGAATGAAGTTCACAGTTATTCGGGTGCCTTCGCCGTATAATGTAATCTTAGGAAGAACAGGATTGAAGATCCTGCGAGCCATACCTTCCACGGTTCACTCCATGATGAAGTTCCCAACACCCCAGGGAATTGCCACGCTCGTCACTCGGTCCGTCATCATTTCGGAATGTAGGAGGTTGGAAAGATTACATGCCATCGCCCCGGAGCAGGATAAGGTAGAAGCCGAAGCAGGTGAGGTGGGTTTGACGGAAGAGGTGACGATCAACCCCGCCTTCCCTGAGCAAGCTGTAATGATAGGGGGTGCCCTGTCCTCCGAAGGCAAAAGGCGCCTCAAAGAACTGTTACAAAGGAATCTTGATATATTTGCATGGGAGCCAGCGGATATGACGGGAGTCCCCAGAGGAATCATTGAGCACACTCTAAATGCTAACCCTTCAGTGGACCCAGTATGCCAAAAGCGCCGAATGTTGACGTCCGATCGAAGTCAGGCGGTCTCAAAGGAGGTAGAGGAGTGGGTCAAGGCCGGTATTGTCAGACCGGTGAAATATCCTACTTGAATATCTAACCCCGTTTTGGTAAAGAAGTGTGACGGAAGTTGGCGGATGTGCATCGACTTCAAGAACATCAACTCTGCCTGCCCCAAGGATTACTACCCTTTGCCGGAGATCGACTGGAAGATTGAGTCGGTCATGGGGTACAAATACAAGTGTTTCTTGGATGCTTATAAAGGATATCACCAGGTGCAGATGGCAAGGGAAGACGAAGAGAAAACTGCATTTTACACCGAACAGGGGACCTACTGTTACACTAAGATGCCATTCGGTCTGAAGAATGCAGGAGCTACCTACCAACGAATGATAGACTCCACCTTCCAGTCACAGATAGGGAGGAACCTAGAAGCATATGTGGATGACATGGTCATCAAGAGCAGGGAAGAACAGGGAATGCTAGCGGACATAGCAGAAACATTTGATAACCTCCGGAAGATAAACATGAAGCTAAATCCCAAGAAATGCTCCTTCGGGATGGAAGAAGGAAAATTCCTAGGATACATGGTAACTTCGGAGGGGATCTAAGCAAACCCAAAGAAGACGAAGGAGATAATGGATATGCAGTCACCTAGGACCTTGAAGGAGATGCAGAGCCTCAGCGGCAAACTGGCAGCGCTTAATCGTTTCTTATCCCGTTCAGCCGAAAGATCCCTACCCTTCTTCGAAACACTCAAAAACATCACTAAGGTGAATAAGGAAGAGTATCGGTGGACAGAAAAGGCGGAAGAGGCATTCCAGGAGATGAAGAAGCTAATAATGGACCTCCCTTCGTTGACAACACCGAGGGCGAAGGAGGCACTGTACGTGTACCTTGCGGCCGCTGAAAAGCAGTCAGCGCGGTCCTGCTCACCGAAAGGAAAGGAAAATAGCTGCCGATCTGTTATGTAAGCCGGACACTCAATGAAGCGGAAAGGAACTACGCTCCCATCGAAAAGCTAGCACTTTGTTTATTGCACATGTCAAGAAGGCTCCGAAGATATTTCGAGGCACACCCATAAAGGTGATCACAGACCAACCCATAAAGCAGATCCTCAACAAGCCAGAAGCATCCGGGAAGTTAGCTAAGTACTCAGTGGAATTGGGCACTTACAACATCACATACGAGCCTCGAAACGCAATCAAGGGTCAGGTTTTGGCAGACTTTCTGTCAGAAACCCCCATCGGAGAAAAGGGTGATAAGTATTTCGAAAAGCCGGCGATAAAAAAGAAGGAAGAGGGAAAGTGGCTTTTGTATACGAACGGAGCGTTCGACAACAAGGGTTCCGGAGCAGGCCTTGTACTGATCAACCCCGGAAGGAATGGAGTTCACTTACGCCATCCGGCTTGAATTTGAAAGCACTAACAATGAAGCCGGATATGAGGCCCTGCTGGCAGGACTAAGGATGGCGAAAAGCATGAAAGTCCGCGACCTCGAAGTCCGGGTGGACTCTAAGCTGGTGGCCAATCAGATAAACGGGGATTATGTGGCAAGTCAAGAAAGTATGATCAAGTATTTGGCGAAGGCAAAAGAGTACATAGCTGGATTCGAAAATTTCTCCATTCGGAACATCCCCAGAGGTCAGAATCAAAAGGCAGATGTCCTTAGCAAACTAGCCACGGTTGCTTTTGACCACTTGACGAAGGAGGTACTAGTGGAGATTCGAAGAGAGAGATCGACGGAAAGTAAGGAAGTTAATAATGTCGTTGAAGAGGAAGGGGACAACTGGATGACCCCTATCATCCGGTGTCTTGAGGAAGGAGTTTGGCCGGAAGACCCTAATGAAGCCCGCACCCTAAGGATGAAAATCAGCCAGTACGTCATGGAAGATGGAGTGCTCTACAAAAAAGCTTACCTAGTGCCCATGATGAGGTGCGTCGGTCCCTTACAAGCGAACTATGTTATCAGGGAAATACACATGGGAGCATGTGGAATGCACTCCGGCCCCCGATCAGTTGTGGCGAAAGCCATGCGGCAAGGGTACTTGATTCGCTCGGGAAACCAATAATAGAGAAGTTTGTAGTATTTGGGTAACTCAAACGTGTTATGTTTGAGCACCGAGATCGTTCCGAACGAGGGTTGAATGGAATTTCCAACTCACGTCTCGATTAACGGGATTTAAATGAGAGAAGGGGATAAGATGATATTTTCTAAACTACGGGGTAAGGAAAGTAAATGGAAATAAAATCTATGGGAAAACCTAAGAATTATGGCAAACTACGCAATTCTACACTAAAATGCAAATACGGGATTAAAACGAAACGCGAATAAAAAGCAACTACGTCTAATCTAACTACTAAAAATGATCTAAAATTATTTTCTAAACTAAAATGCAATTTGAAAACTATTTAGAAATTAAAACTAATTTTTAGGATTTTTCTTGAATTTATTAGAATTAAAAACTAATTTTTAACTATTAAAACTAATTTAAAATACTAGAAATTATGAAAATCAAGGTGAAAATTATGAAACTATTTTTATAAAATCTAAAATAACTAAAAAGAATTTTCAAAACTAATTTTATATTTTTCTGATTATTTTTCTATTTTCTACAAATTTAAAACTATTTAAATCTAATTAATTGGCTAAAAATTACAAAATAAGCTAGGAAAAATCTAGAAATATTTTTTTGCTTTTTGTATTTATCTTAATCTATGAAAATTGAAAATTTATTTTTTGGAACTTTTTCTGAATTAATTGCAATAAAAGCTATTTAAAAATACCTAAAAACTGTTTTAAATTGTGAAAAATAGTAAACAGTAGCTAAAAATTATGAAAAATTCAGGGAAATTCTAAAATATTATTCTAAATCTATGAAAATTATAAAAACTATGGCTTATGTATTAGAAATGAGAGCTGATGTGTAAACTGTTTAAGATTAAGCTATTGAAAATAAGCTAATAAGCACAAAAAGTTACCAAACTGCTACAGATGATGATTTATACTAAAACTAACTACCAGCAACTAATTACTGCTACTCCTAATCTCTATTAAGCAATCTACTAAGTTTGATGTTAACTGATACTTAAGCAAATAAGCTACCTAGACCCTACTTTAAGCTGTTGCACAAGCTTATTCAATAAGCTAATGTGCAAACCAGATCTGTGGTTCTCAAGACCACCAACCAAAGAGTGATTGTACCAAATTTCAGATCAAAACAGTCTTAAATGAAGCTAATACAAATCCTACAAAGTTTCTTGCAAAAACTAATTTTGTTGTTTTGACTTTTGAAAACAGATTTGGAAATTTGACTTTCTTGAGGTTTGATTCTGAAAACCAGATGGTAATTGATGATTTGTGATGAAGTTAAACTAAATAATGCTAACCTAAGTGATATCAAGTCTAAATGCAAGCTACTCTATTCTAACTCTTAACTGATAAACTGATTTTAAAAGCTAATAGGCCATTTTGACTTATAATGTTTTCAACAGCAATTTTATGAACCAAATGAATGCAAATATCTTAAATGAGTTTAGATCAAATGAACTTAATCACTTAGCATACCACAAACTCAGTTTAATTCACTATCCAAACACTACTTACAAGACTGTTTTGTAAATTTACCAATCAAAACTTAAATCTAACCCATAACAAGCATCAATACAGATTCAGATTACTCCTAAATGATGCAATAACTCCAACTTTAACTACCAATGACACACTAAGCTAATTATGCATATATGACTTAACAAAATAAAAATCAGAATAACAAAAATGCAGAGCTAAAACAGTACACCAATCTACTTCAAACAGCAACAATTACTCTACTGTTTCAATTTAGAATTTGGAATTAGTACTTACAAAAGTCCTTGCCACAATGGCATGCTTATGAGATCAATGTAACCACTATCTAATTCTGATATCAAACCCAAATCCAACTCAAATTCAACATCAACCCATATCCATCACCATACAGCAATCCAGATCAATCTAACTATCAACCTGCAATTTGACTTATATTGACTGAAGTGAAATTTTGAGTGAAATCTGAGTAGTGAGCTTAGAAACTATAACTGAACTTGTAAAAGCTTAGGAAACATAAAATTTAACTGAATTCTACTTGAAAACTAGATTAATAGTATTTTTTTATTTTTGAGATGTTTTTCTATTTTTTTCGTAATTTTTGTTTTAGAGAAATATAAAACTTATAATGATGAAACAAAAGCTAATGATGATCAAACTCAGAGGTAATAAGCTAAAAATATCAATGAAACAGTAATTAAGAATTTATAAAAATTTAAGCTAAAACACTTTCATTAATTAAATCTAAATACAACTGTGAATTTTGAAATACAAGATTGAAAGTAAAATACTGAAAACGAAAATATTACACTACTCAGAGAACTAATCACTACTCTACTTCTAATCTACTCCTACACTACTTGAGTACAACAGTGAAAGAAAAGGGTATATATAGCCTAGCTTGAGCCTTGGAATCATCTAGAAATGAGCTTGGTGTGCTTTCTCTGGAGCATTTCAGTCCCTTGGATCATCCTTATACATCATCAATCAATCTCATCCTTTGGATCATCACAGCCACGCACCTTCGTCCAATCAGAAGCCAGGGATTGGTGAATGTGACACACGGATTGGTGACATGGCACCCGTGTGTTAGTGGGTGTCAGAGAGAAGTACGAAAATACCCTTAATGATATTCAATTTGATTAATTGGGAGGCGGGGCATTTTAGGGTTCTAAGTTCTGGGTTTGGATATTTGGGGGAAAAAAATGGGCGCGTGTGTTTGTTTATTATATTTTGATTCTTTTGACCGGGTTATAGGTTGGGTTGACCGGGGTCCAAGGTGATATACGGGTTAGGATATACGGGTTGAGATAGATGGGTTGGCTGGACCGGGTTTAATGGTTTTGATATTGGGCCTAAGAATTAAATGGACTAAACATGGGATCCGTTTGGTAGTTTAGGGACCCAATATGCAAAATCTGAATTTCAAAGGACCATACATGTAAATCTGAAAATCTCTTTCAAGGGCCAATCTTGTCATTCACAAATAATCCAAGGGTGAAATTTGTAAATTCTAAAACTTGAAGGGTCATTTTTGCCAAAAGCTCAAAGTTCAGGGACTAATTCTGACAATTCTTCAAATATGATCATATCTTCTAAAAATCATCCTCAGAGAATAATATCTTCACAAATGCACAATCTCGACCTTCCGGCTCAGCTCAAACTCTCTTAATCTCTCGTGCTCGGATTTACGTCTGATTTGGTTCCTTTTTGTGTGTTTTTACATATCCGTACCTGCACAAGCACAAACTCAAGAAAACCACAAATATTAGCAATAAACGGCTTTTTCTTGGTTATTTTGGGTTTTATTTGATAAAGAAATGATATGTGTTTTTGCACATATCAAAAATACCCCAGACGAGACCATTGTCGTGTCCTCACGCAATGCAATCAACTCACGCTTCTAAAACCAAGGATTTCAATCTCTTTCTACTAAACCTATGAAGAAGTAGCAAAGATTCCTCAAAAGAGATTAAGATAGCCTTAATTCTAAAAACGCCCCGTTTACCTTTTAATTCACATGTATAGATATTACGATTAAGCACATTCCGGTTATGAATGACGGTTTGTTGCACTTTCATGTCGATCAATAACTCCAACATTTTTCAAACGACACGTTAGGATCACGGAGTAGAAAACACAACACAGCGTGAAGTGACCATACGGATAGAATACATCGTCCCTGATTTTTCACAAGTCCCAAACTAAGCGTAAAACCGAAATCATTGTTAAATATGATTCTAGATGCTAACACTACCCATGGAAGTTACTTGTGTAATTACCTTTTGTTCCCATTTTCCTATTTTCCTCTAGATTTTTTTATTTTTGTGAGAATTGAATTTCTTCAATTTCTCGTTTCGATAACTTTTATTCCGATAAAGATATAAAGCTAAGTCGATAATTAGTTATCCATCTTCTCTCAAGAACCATTGTTCCAAAAATAAGTCCCACATCAAGGAATTTTTTATTCACTTATATATATATATATATATATATATATATATATATAGGGAAGGGTTATTTTCAGAACCAAATAAATTGCGAGAACTGCGAGAACCAGCATCAATTGGATTAATTTTTATTTATTATTTTTTTATTTTTTTTTTTTTACAAAAAACGTTTTTTTAGGATTTTTTTTTTTTTTTTTTTTTTTTTTTTTTACATTGTGTGCACATGTGTTTTGCATTATTTGATAATTGTATTATCCGTTTTTTGCATAGGTGTTTTGTATTTGCACATGTATCTATAAAAATATTACATAAGTATGTATACAAACAACAAAACTTTATTAATACATTTATGCAATTTTATACAAACAACAACTTTATTAATACATTTATGCAATTTTATGCAATCTACACATGTGTTTTTCCTCATTGGCCATGTATCTATAAAAATATTACATAAGTATGTGTACAAACAACAAAACTTTATTAATACATTTATGCAATCTACACATGTGTTTTTCCTCATTGGCCACTCTCGATCTCTTTGTTTTTTCTCATTGTACACATGTGTTTTTGCCCATTGGCCACTTTCTATCTCTTTTGTACACATGTGTTTTTCCTCATTGGCCACTCTCGATCTCTTTGTACACATGTGTTTTTCCTCATTTTCCTCATTGGCCACTCTCGATTTCTCGGTCTCTTTGCAGGCATATGTACACATGTGTTTTTAATCCTTGTACACAATCCTTTCCATAACAACTGAAATTAAACAAAAGAAACAAGTTCATGAAAGTGTAAAAACACATATGCATAGAAGGTTTCAAATTCACAACTGTAAAAACACATATGCACACTCAAAAACACATGTGCACACTGAAACGATAATTTGTGGAGACTTCTTTAATGTCCACTACCCTTATTTCATACATTTCATAGAACATTAAATCTAACTTTGAAATCAGAATACAAAATATGAGAAAGATGTGGGC
>BPTQ01000002.1:6255479-6363421 GCA_019973895.1 Chrysanthemum seticuspe | reverse complement strand
ATAGAACTGCGAGAACCAGCATCAACCAATCAGATTTTTTCTTATATTAATTTGTATAATTTAATTCAAAAGGGCATAATGGTAAAATTACTTTCTTTATATTTGATTATTTTTTTATTTATTTTTTTTATTTTTTTTTTTTTTACAAAAAACGTTTTTTTTAGGATTTTTTTTTTTTTTTTTTTTTTTTTTTTTTTACATTGTGTGCACATGTGTTTTGCATTATTTGATAATTGTATTATCCGTTTTTTGCATAGGTGTTTTGTATTTGCACATGTATCTATAAAAATATTACATAAGTATGTATACAAACAACAAAACTTTATTAATACATTTATGCAATTTTATACAAACAACAACTTTATTAATACATTTATGCAATTTTATGCAATCTACACATGTGTTTTTCCTCATTGGCCATGTATCTATAAAAATATTACATAAGTATGTGTACAAACAACAAAACTTTATTAATACATTTATGCAATCTACACATGTGTTTTTCCTCATTGGCCACTCTCGATCTCTTTGTTTTTTCTCATTGTACACATGTGTTTTTGCCCATTGGCCACTTTCTATCTCTTTTGTACACATGTGTTTTTCCTCATTGGCCACTCTCGATCTCTTTGTACACATGTGTTTTTCCTCATTTTCCTCATTGGCCACTCTCGATTTCTCGGTCTCTTTGCAGGCATATGTACACATGTGTTTTTAATCCTTGTACACAATCCTTTCCATAACAACTGAAATTAAACAAAAGAAACAAGTTCATGAAAGTGTAAAAACACATATGCATAGAAGGTTTCAAATTCACAACTGTAAAAACACATATGCACACTCAAAAACACATGTGCACACTGAAACGATAATTTGTGGAGACTTCTTTAATGTCCACTACCCTTATTTCATACATTTCATAGAACATTAAATCTAACTTTGAAATCAGAATACAAAATATGAGAAAGATGTGGGCAAATAATATTACAAGCATCAGAACATGTTTTTCAGCCACAAAGCATGCACAAAAAAATCATGATCAGTTAGATTTTTCAATACAATATCATGTTGTATGTGATAAAATCAAATGTATATGCTTCAGTTATAGAAAAAGAAACAAATAGGAATCATTAAACTTCATGGTTTAAAACTTTTAATCTACTAAAAGTACCTAAAGCCATTGCAACAGCATAAGGATCTCTTGTAGCTAGCTCAGAGATAATCTCCAAGGAATGTCTAACAGCCACTGGATCAGCAAACGAAACTCTGCAGTCAATATGACATTTATTTAGAGTGAAATTAGTTTAGTAACAAACTAACAATACTACAAAGTACAAAGATTCAATATGTAGCGATGCTACAAACATACAACGCCTAATGAAGAACTACTTACTCCTGAAAGATTAAATGATATATTAAAATAGATGTCATGCTGCTGATATCCAGCTAAAGGAGATAAGAAACTTTACATCAACACATTATTAGTCAACCTAAATCACAGATAGACTCACACCTATCCATGATAAAAAAAAAAAAAAAAACTCTGTAAAAATTAAACCTTTCCACAAACAACGCCTAATAATTACATTATTAGTCACATAGAACAGGGATCATTCCAGTACGGGTCGAGGATCAGGATCGCGGTTCATTAGGTACCTAGAATTCGGTTCCATACGGGTGTAGGTTTATTTGGGATTGCTCCGGTACAATGTACCAAATAATTACTCATAGAATAGAAATAGTTTAATACTTATCAAAGTTTCATTAGTCATAACAATAGTCGATCAAATTATGGATTTTGGAGTTTTTAATCTGCCATATATCAAACTCAACGAGATATTAACATTAAAAAAACTATCACAAACATCAAAAAAACCTACCTGCACAAACAACTATCAATAAAGTCGACTTATATACATCCGATCTAAAGAATGACAACAAAGAACAAAAGTATTGGATAATTAAATTCATTACAAATGAAAAAAAAACGCATGATATACAAAAGCATCAGATGAGTTAGATCAAATCAAACAAGCTAATATAACAACAAAATTAAAAAAAAAAATGACAATCTCACCGTTAAAATCATGATAAAATCGTAGATCAGGGACCACCAGGGACGAAACTAACAGAACCGCCTTTTTGTAAACATGATAAATCATGATAAAATCGTAGATCATGATAAATCTCAACAATAAACCGTTTCACATAACCGCCTTTCTGTAAACATCGCCACCAGGGACGAAAATAACAGAAAATGATAAAATCATGATAAAATCGTAGATCAGGGACCCATCTATCTGATTATATAAAAATAATCAGAAGAAAATGAGATGAATGATAAAACCATAATAATTATTGGTTTACAGAAGATGGAGAGAAAGCAGGGAAAAAGAGAGAGGCGATGGTTTGATTGGGGAAGAGATTTTAACCTAATCATTTTAATTTAATGCTATTTTTATGGACGGTTTTAAAAGAGAATGAAGGTGAGATTCCTATATTACCCCTGCATCCTATAAAAATTAATATTTGAACTTTAATTTAATTACAACTATGCCACAAATAATTTCAGCCATTGATCACACATTTTAATGGTTGAGATTGGTTCTCGCAGTTCTCGCATTTTTTTTGGTTCTGACAATAACCTCACACTATATATATATATATATATATATATATATATATATATATATATATATATATATATATATATATATATATATATATATATATATATATATATATATATTTATTTATTTATTTATTTTTTTTTTTCATCACTTTTCAACATCATTTTTTTTTAACACTTATACTTTTACTTATATGAGCTATGAACTACGGAGCTTCACGGGGTAATTCCAAGACTATAGGCTTCATGAAATGAGGATCCCGGTTGGCTAGACTAAGACCTCACTCAATCCCAGCTAAAGATCCAAGGGTCCGATCTCGACACCGCAGCTCATAACTTTACTTATTACTTTTCACTTATTACTTGATTATTTATTTATTACGGATCCTTGATGTGTACCCAATTTTTAAAACAAAGATTCTTTTAAGAAGATAAAAAAACTAACTATCGCCAAAAACTCAACATCTCTAATTATTTATTAGACAGATATGGGGTGAAACAATT
Organism: Chrysanthemum seticuspe; assembly: GCA_019973895.1. Classification (NCBI taxonomy): domain Eukaryota; kingdom Viridiplantae; phylum Streptophyta; class Magnoliopsida; order Asterales; family Asteraceae; genus Chrysanthemum; species Chrysanthemum seticuspe. Next base: position 6,360,291 of record BPTQ01000002.1, on the reverse strand, counting down.
TTGTGGGAACAAAAAGCCATAAGTACCTTCGATGGGCTCTAAAGAGAACCAACTACTCCACGCTTAGCATCTAAACTCATAAGTAACTCTATCATTTCTCGATCTCCGCAAATTTAAAATCCCAAATAATGAGATCCGCGGATGCTTAGCCGATAATTTTTCGATTATCTATGGTTAAGGGAACAAGCTAGGGCTCAACACGCCCGGTCAAGTCAGAATTCTATTCCTACTCTCACCAGCGGAAAGTCAACAAGGTGTCAAAACATATATTAACTTAGCAAATGCTTCGTCAAATAATCTCAAGTCTCGCATCTTTAAAGTCACTTATTAGAAACTCGCAAATTCTTGTTTAAGCTTCGCATATAAAATCACTTAGGAAGACTTGCAAATTCTTGGCCTTGTGAGCTAGAATCACATTTTATAGCCTCTTGTCTAAGCAATTAGCAAAGGCTATGTCAAGAAAAACGCATATTTAAAGTAACGTCTAAGAAACTCACAAAGACTTTTCAATCATAAAACTAACAAAAGCTTACGAAAAATTTTAAATTTTCACATTTTTGCACAATTTTTCATTTTCTAAGGAAAAACGGGGTTGCGAGAGTACATGACAAAAAATAAGCAAGTGCGGTCAAATCAAATCGAAGATTACCCTACCCCAGACTAGAACGAAACATTGTCCTCAATGTTTAAAGCAAGGGTATCACGAAAATCTAAAAGCCGTTTATTAAGTATGCTCAAAGATAAACGTTAGTCGATAAGATTTCGGATATCGGATTTCCATTAGCATCGATCATGAAACTCGAGTGGAGAAAAGACAAACTTTGAGCACGAGAGTCTTCATATCGGGAAAATCCTACACACAACATCACAAACAACCAAACACGAGAAATCGAAGAGGCTAACCCCTTCACGTCACTTATTAGAAAATAGAAAGAAGATAGAGATAAGCATGGGGTGCCTCCCACGAAGCGCTACTGTTTTTGGTCACCGAGTCGCTAGCCTGACTCGTCCCCGAATTCATTTGTCCTTGGGGAAGAAAGTGGTAGAGATACCCGGATCAAAGACGGTGTCCTCATTCCCGAAAGAATGAGACTGGGCGGGATGGGTGGAGAAGAAAGTGTCGGGCTGCAGCACATAAGGTATATCATGAAAGAATGATCCATCATCCGGCGGTTTAGCAGGTGGACGAAGGAATGACGGATCACAATGAGAATACTCCAAGAAAGACGGGAGCTCATAGTAAGGAGGTGAAAGCTTAACAATGAAGGCATCCAACGGAGGATCCTTATCACGAACAACAGTTTTAGCATAAAGCTCATCTATGTCTAATATCCCGGGTTTAAAGATTTTGTCTTCACATGTCAGCTCATTAGGATAAAGGATGGTGGACTCATGAGAGAAAGGAGAGTCAAGAAAACCATCAAGAACAACCATATCCCCCTCGGGGTCATGTACGACATCCTCAATACCCGGTGGTATCATGTCATCAATAGTGAGAGATGAATCAGCATCCTCCATGATCGGGTCATTCGTCTGAATATCAGAAATTTCGTTCAAAACCTTGTTCTCATCAATATCAAAGTAGAATCGCTCAAGAATCGGAGGATAAACATCATCAATAGTGGGATTGCCACTAATCTCTTCATCAAATCGGAAAGTCTCAAGCTCGGGTAAGAAATCACTATCTTTAACGGAGATAGGAGGCGAACTTGAATCATCGTTAAGGGCTTCAATCTTAGAAATGAGAAGATAAACATTCAACAATGTTTCTCGTAATGCTTCATCCTCGATCTCAATATCATCGGGCTCAATCTCTTCTTCTTCTGGCTCAAAATCATTATCCTCTTCTATATGGACGGGCTCAGAAGGTAAATCGTCGACGAAACCGATGTCTCCATAAGAATCGTCATCGGAATCAGAGAACATCTCAACATGATCATTTGAAATATCAAGAGAAGGCTCATCATAAATATCAACAACCCCAGACTCTCTTGGGCTTGGGATAAGGATCTCAACATTAGACGATTCCGTTTCCGGAATAGTACTAAGATGCTCATCCCCCATTATGAAAGAGTCAACGGGTTCAACAATATCCGTAGAAATAGAATCATCGACCTCTTCCAAAATGACGTCACTTCTCTCAACCGGCGTGAGAGAAGGGGAAGGGTCGGAAATGAAAGGCTCAGAAACGGGAGTGGGATTGCCACTCGGAGGATTATAATCGTCATTAGAATCAGAATCATAATAATAGGTAGTTGGACGATATTGGATCACTTTCACTGCTTCTTCAGCTAATAATTCACGATAGGTCTTTTGATTAGGATCTTTTTCTTGAGCCGGTTTATTAAGCAATTCTTTTAATTCTTTTATCTCTTGTAATATATTGAAACAACCTTGGTGAAATTCTTGATCATCTGACGGAGTTTGCGGTTGAATTTCTTGGTATTGTGGAGGTGGGTTATAAGCATAGTCGTAATTATCACAAGGAACTTGCTCGTAAACAATAGGGTTCTGCATCTGACAATCGGAATTAACGTGCGGACCTCCACAATACTCACAACAGTATGATTGTTGTGACGAATACGGGTAAGGTTCATAACCAAAGGTTGAGTTGTTAGATTGAACTTGACATTGAAAACCTTGGTGAGGACCACCACAATACTCACAAGAGTATGATTCCGGCTCATAGTACAGAGGTTGGTTAGAGAAATTGGTTGTCTCATTGTCAGGATTGTGGTGAAACTCGGTTCCTGATTTTCCATTGCTACAACCAGGACAATTCCCACCATATTCGGGTCCTCTGCACCATATACACAAGAGCAGATAAATCGAAGAATTATCCGGATAAGAGTTAGCGATTTCCACCATTTCCGTGATAGGCTCGAGAGTCACTTCGGGCTCAGAAACATATTCCATTTCCCTCACCGGAGAAGGAGTAGGAATCGAGGGTTCTCCAATTATGTCATTATAAAGTGCACTCTTGTGTTATAGCCGTGCATAAAGACGGGCGAGATCTGGATTTGGATTAATAAAATTATTGCATACATCACAAAATCCATTCCGACAATTATTTCCGCACCAATCACATATACATTTCAAACACCGAAATTGTTTTTCTTCCATATTGCTTTGACAATGAAGGCAACGACGATAAGAACATATCTCTAGTTGTGGCGGATGGTCAGAAAAACTTTTAGAGTCATCGAGAGATTGTTTGTCGGCTAAGTCGCACCAATAGCAAGATTTTTTAGAACCAGGTTGTCCACATCGCTCACATACACATTCTGGATTAAGACAACAATATTGTTTCTCTTCCATACGGCCTTTGCAATGAAAACAATGACGATACTTGATTGCATCCATGAGAATTAAACATATAGAGGGTAAAAGAAAAGAATTATCGGGTTAAGAGGATAAAAGAAGAATATTTTTGGTTTTTTAAAACAAATTTTGAAAAGGAAAATCTTTTTGGGTTTTTATATTTAAGAAAACACAATATTTTTGTAACCGTCACGTCAACCGGTGCTCGGTAGCTCTCAAAAGTACGCGCAGCGGAGCGGGAACGAAGAGTGGATCGTTCTTCAGTCTGCAATTTAATGTCAAGACTTTCCTTATACCCCGTGTATAGGTTGTACTTCTGAGGTGAGCCGACGTAACAATTGACGTTTCAGTTTCTTTTGTTAGTTTTTTAATTTTTATGGTTTTGTAAACACTCTAGGAAGAATGTTTTGGTGTTTTTAGATGTTTTTAGGTTTTTCAAAAATATATATTTACAAAAACGACGGTAACTTCACTCGGGGAAGGATCTTCAAATGCACGCGATTCGAGACGGAATACGAGAACTCGCTACAAGCCCTCCCCGGCAGCGGCGCCAAAAATTGATTCGCTCGGGAAACCAATAATAGAGAAGTTTGTAGTATTTGGGTAACTCAAACGTGTTAGGTTTGAGCACCGAGATCGTTCCGAACGAGGGTTGAATGGAATTTCCAACTCACGTCTCGATTATCGGGATTTAAATGAGAGAAGGGGATAAGATGATATTTTCTAAACTACGGGGTAAGGAAAGTAAATGGAAATAAAATCTATGGGGAAAACCTAAGAATTATGGCAAACTACGCAATTCTACACTAAAATGCAAATACGGGATTAAAACGAAACGCGAATAAAAAGCAACTACGTCTAATCTAACTACTAAAAATGATCTAAAATTATTTTCTAAACTAAAATGCAATTTGAAAACTATTTAGAAATTAAAACTAATTTTTAGGATTTTTCTTGAATTTATTAGAATTAAAAACTAATTTTTAACTATTAAAACTAATTTAAAATACTAGAAATTATGAAAATCAAGGTGAAAATTATGAAACTATTTTTATAAAATCTAAAATAACTAAAAAGATATTTCAAAACTAATTTTATATTTTTCTGATTATTTTTCTATTTTCTACAAATTTAAAACTATTTAAATCTAATTAATTGGCTGAAATTTACAAAATAAGCTAGGAAAAATCTAGAAAAATTATTTTTTTGCTTTTTGTATTTATCTTAATCTATGAAAATTGAAAATTTATTTTTTGGAACTTTTTCTGAATTAATTGCAATAAAAGCTATTTAAAAATACCTAAAAACTGTTTTAAATTGTGAAAAATAGTAAACAGTAGCTAAAAATTATGAAAAATTCAGGGAAATTCTAAAATATTATTCTAAATCTATGAAAATTATAAAAACTATGGCTTATGTATTAGAAATGAGAGCTGATGTGTAAACTGTTTAAGATTAAGCTATTGAAAATAAGCTAATAAGCACAAAAAGTTACCAAACTGCTACAGATGATGATTTATACTAAAACTAACTACCAGCAACTAATTACTGCTACTCCTAATCTCTATTAAGCAATCTACTAAGTTTGATGCTAACTGATACTTAAGCAAATAAGCTACCTAGACCCTACTTTAAGCTGTTGCACAACCTTATTCAATAAGCTAATGTGCAAACCAGATCTGTGGTTCTCAAGACCACCAACCAAAGAGTGATTGTACCAAATTTCATATCAAAACAGTCTTAAATGAAGCTAATACAAATCCTACAAAGTTTCTTGCAAAAACTGATTTTGTTGTTTTGACTTTTGAAAACAGATTTGGAAATTTGACTTTCTTGAGGTTTGATTCTGAAAACCAGATGGTAATTGATGATTTGTGATGAAGTTAAACTAAATAATGCTAACCTAAGTGATATCAAGTCTAAATGCAAGCTACTCTATTCTAACTCTTAACTGATAAACTGATTTTAAAAGCTAATAGGCCATTTTGACTTATAATGTTTTCAACAGCAATTTTATGAACCAAATGAATGCAAATATCTTAAATGAGTTTAGATCAAATGAACTTAATCACTTAGCATACCACAAACTCAGTTTAATTCACTATCCAAACACTACTTACAAGACTGTTTTGTAAATATACCAATCAAAACTTAAATCTAACCCATAACAAGCATCAATACAGATTCAGGTTACTCCTAAATGATGCAATAACTCCAACTTTAACTACCAATGACACACTAAGCTAATTATGCGGATATGACTTAACAAAATAAAAATCAGAATAACAAAAATGCAGAGCTAAAACAGTACACCAATCTACTTCAAACAGCAACAATTACTCTACTGTTTCAATTTAGAATTTGGAATTAGTACTTACAAAAGTCCTTGCCACAATGGCATGCTTATGAGATCAATGTAACCACTATCTAATTCTGATATCAAACCCAAATCCAGCTCAAATTCAACATCAACCCATATCCATCACCATACAGCAATCCAGATCAATCTAACTATCAACCTGCAATTTGACTTATATTGACTGAAGTGAAATTTTGAGTGAAATCTGAGTAGTGAGCTTAGAAACTATAACTGAACTTGCAAAAGCTTAGGAAACATAAAATTTAACTGAATTCTACTTGAAAACTAGATTAATAGTATTTTTTATTTTTGAGATGTTTTTCTATTTTTTTTTCGTAATTTTTGTTTTAGAGAAATATAAAACTTATAATGATGAAACAAAAGCTAATGATGATCAAACTCAGAGGTAATAAGCTAAAAATTTCAATGAAACAGTAATTAAGAATTTATAAAAATTTAAGCTAAAACACTTTCATTAATTAAATCTAAATACAACTGTGAATTTTGAAATACAAGATTGAAAGTAAAATACTGAAAACGAAAATATTACACTACTCAGAGAACTAATCACTACTCTACTTCTAATCTACTCCTACACTACTTGAGTACAACAGTGAAAGAAAAGGGTATATATAGCCTAGCTTGAGCCTTGGAATCATCTAGAAATGAGCTTGGTGTGCTTTCTCTGGAGCATTTCAGTCCCTTGGATCATTCTTATACATCATCAATCAATCTCATCCTTTGGATCATCACAGCCACGCACCTTCGTCCAATCAGAAGCCAGGGATTGGTGAATGTGACACACGGATTGGTGACATGGCACCCGTGTGTCAGTGGGTGTCAGAGAGAAGTACGAAAATACCCTTAATGATATTCAATTTGCTTAATTGGGAGGCGGGGCATTTTAGGGTTCTAAGTTCTGGGTTTGGATATTTGGGGGAAAAAAAATGGGCGCGTGTGTTTGTTTATTATATTTTGATTCTTTTGACCGGGTTATAGGTTGGGTTGACCGGGGTCCAAGGTGATATACGGGTTAGGATATACGGGTTGAGATAGATGGGTTGGCTGGACCGGGTTTAATGGTTTTGATATTGGGCCTAAGAATTAAATGGACTAAACATGGGATCCGTTTGGTAGTTTAGGGACCCAATATGCAAAATATGAATTTCAAAGGACCATACATGTAAATCTGAAAATCTCTTTCAAGGGCCAATCTTGTCATTCACAAATAATCCAAGGGTGAAATTTGTAAATTCTGAAACTTGAAGGGTCATTCTTGCCAAAAGCTCAAAGTTCAGGGACTAATTCTGACAATTCTTCAAATATGATCATATCTTCTAAAAATAATCCTCAGAGAATAATATCTTCACAAATGCACAATCTCGACCTTCCAGCTCAGCTCAAACTCTCTTAATCTCTCGTGCTCGGATTGACGTCTAATTTGGTTCCTTTTTGTGTGTTTTTACATATCCGTACCTGCACAAGCACAAACTCAAGAAAACCACAAATATTAGCAATAAACGGCTTTTTCTTGGTTATTTTGGGTTTTATTTGATAAAGAAATGATATGTGTTTTTGCACATATCAGTACTATTGGCCCACTATGCATAGGGACGCTCGAAACAAAATAATCAAGTGTGACTCCTGCCAGATCCATTCCCAGTGCCACAACTCCCGAAAACCAAGCTAACGCCCATCATGGCTCCATGGCCCTTTTACCAATGGGGTATGGACATAGTGGGTCCTCTACCTTCGGCAGCCGGAAAGGTCAAATTCCTCTTGGTCGCCATCGACTATTTCACCAAGTGGACGGAAGCCAAGCCGTTAGCAAGGATCACTGGGAAAGATGTCACGAAATTCGTATGGGATAACATAGTGTGCCGCTTCGGTCTTCCTGCCATCATCGTCACAGATAATGCTAAACAGTTCATAGACAACCCCTTCAAGAGCTGGTGTGAAAAACTCAACATAAAGCAGATCAACACCGCCGTGGCTCATCCATAGGCCAACGGACTGGTAGAAAGGACAAACAAAAGCTTGATGGAGGGAATCAAAACAAGGTTAGGACGTGCAAAGGCAGGATGGGTAGACGAATTACCAAATGTTCTCTGGGCACTCCGGACATCCATCAAGACGAGTAATGGAGAGACGCCTTTTAGCCTCACATATGGGAGTGAAGCGGTAATACCGGCAGAAATAGGCATGCCGACCTACAGGGTGAGAAGAATAAGGGAAGGTCTCGAAGAGGAAGACCCTCGCCGGATGGAAGAGCAGAATGAAGAGGAAATTCGCCTCAATCTTGACCTGCTACACGAAAGGAGGGAAGAAGCAGTAGTGATGGAAGCTCGATACAAAACAAAGCTGGAAATATACTATAACCGAAAGGCACGGCTGGTATCCTTCAAACCGGGAGAATTCGTGTACCAAAAGAATGAAGCCAGCATAGTCGAAGATCAAGGCAAACTGGGACCAAAGTGGGAAGGTCCTTATCGGATCAAGGAAGCGGGCCTCAACGGATCCTACAAGTTAGAGACCCTGGACGAAGAGGAAATTCCCCGGAAATGACATACAGTGAATTTGAAGAAGTGTTTTCTTTAAAAGTATTCACAAGAAAAATGTAAGCCTACCGGCATGAATCATGTTGTTTCCATTATCGGTAAGCAATGATATATTACCCTGCCTATAACGGAGGAGGAAAATTTTCCATGACTACATCTCATGCAAAAGGGAAGGGTATGAACCGGCGGGGATTAGCTACCTCCGCCCGTACATCCGAAAACCCTTCAGTTAAAATAAATTTACCCCCATAAGTGCAATGACACTAGGGAAGGCCATATACCATTCGGTAGGCGACTGCATACCCCCGAATAATGCTAAGACATTAAGGGACGAGCCGAGGCATATGTGCCCAAACGGCACGCAGATACCCCGGAGGCGTGACAACGCCAGGGATGAGCCACCAGGTAAATTTACCAACAGGCGAAACATTACCCCAAAGTTGCTAAGTCACTAGGGAAGGCCGCAGCATATTTGCTTACGGGCATAATTTAACGCAAAAAGTGCCAAATCACTAGCAAAAAAATACAAAAAACATACACAAGCATATACATATCAAAAGTGGCCGTTCGGATATACGGACGACCTAAATAACATTACGAAAGTCCGAAAATAAATTGTTTAAGTACATAACCCAAAGGCACGCAGGCCCACCATAATACAAACATAACATTGTCCTAACATTCAGATGTTCACAAGGCAAGATAAAAGCTAAGATCCGCCGGAAGTGCCTGCACCGGGAGTAGATCCGGATCCTTCAGGGAGTATGTTCATCAAATCCGCTAGAGGAAGGTGATAAGAACGCTTGATCTTCTCAACGTAGGGGAAGGACCTCTCGAACATCTCGTCGTAGGCAGCGATAAACCCCTCAACCGCTTGCATATCAAAGTCTTTTTGCTTAGCGAGGATCCTGCCGACCTCCTCCTCGTTGCGACCTTCCCTAAGACCATTCAAATAACCAGAGTCTATGGCGGCGTTAAAAACATTCCCCCAAGATTGCTGATATTCATCACTTCCGTGTAAGCGCCGGATGACCGCTGGAATCAGTTCCTTCACATAGTTAAACCTTAAGATCTCCTCGTGGCCCACACTTACGGCAAACTTCTCAACGTCAGCTCTTAAGACCGCAGCTTCCCTCTCGGATTCCTCCAGCTCCTCCGTCTTCTTCTTCAAAGCCTATTCCAACAATCCCACCTTTTTCTCTCTCTCCTCGTCTTTAGTCTTTAACTCATTTAGTTCCTTCTCCAAAGAAGCCAGACGGGAACCCATTTCCTCTTCCTTCCGGCCGCAGTCATGATGAGATGCTTGGAGGGCTTGGTTATCTTGAACAAGTTTCTGATTAGCCTCCATTTGAACTCGAAGACTGTTTTGAGCTTCGAAGAGTTGAGAGTCGACGCTACAACAGGTGGAATGGGCTTTATAGAGCTCTGCATAATGATGGTTTAAGCGCTCGAACCTCTTAAACACGTCGGCAACGGCCATAGACCCATGACACAATTCGAACCACCCTCTGAACAAGGCTTGATCGTCAGGTAAATCCTCCTGTTCCGCCAAGATGAAAGGTGGGGCAAGGTTACTCATCATATCCCGGCACTGGAAAACATCATTCAAGCTCGTATTAACTGTCAGACCCCAGCCAGGAATGAATGGCTCCCCAGAACCCATTCGGCCAAACCCACCTGGAAAAAAAAGTCAGATTTGCATACAAAACTAAGAGAGAACCACGGAAGAACAGGCCAGCCGTGAAGTACCTCCGACAAACATGCCAGCCTGAGTGGCACCTTGAACGTCGCCCCCGTCGCACTCGTTCCAACTTCTGCGAAGAAAAAACACTTGTAAAAAAAAAGAAAAAAGGGAGAGGATACATCCCAGTTTAAGAAGCATACCTTGGCCAGAGGGATGAGGAGTGGTCATAGAAACAATGGGGGAAGCCTCCACCGAAGTGGTCTCCTGGTCACCCCCGCCGCCAGCCTCCTGATCACCATCACCTCCCACACTCCCCTGCTCAGCAGCATTCACATCTCCAGGTCTCAAGGTATTTATAGGCGACACCGAGCGAGTCCGCTGAGAATTGTCCGGACTCGATGACAAATCAACGGAAGGCGTGTTAGGTATCCTCCTCTTCAAATAAGATGACGCTCCGGGCGCTCTTTTCTCCTGTTGTTTTCTTTTCTTCTCTTTGGCCTTCAAGACGCCCGGATTGGCCTTCTCAACAACCTGTTGTAAATAGGACAGCTCCAGGACCCGCTGGCCTACCTCTAAAGGAGGAGTCACATGTTGGGGTATCTTCGCCCCCTCAGCAAGAGGAGCGCCCTTCCCCAATCTTGATCCTTGATCAGACCTCAGATGCAAATAACGAGACATGGTAAGAACTGCATAAAATAAGAGAAAAATGGGTACAAAAAAAAGAAAAAAAAAAAGAGGGGGAATATTTGCGTTACCATTTTTATCGATATCCTTAAACTCCGGACGAAAGCCGAAGTGCTTCCTGACCTTCACCAACCCGACTTCATACAAAAGACCCGAATGAATAGGCCTAAGCTCTACTATCCCCTCACATAACTTCGCGACATCAGCTGCCGAATAACCCCCTGATGGGGCATCATGCGAAACACTGGAATCCGGATGCCTCCAAGGCATAGCATCCGGGATAGCTCTCCGGTCTATCAGAAAAAAGTTGTCTTTCCAAATTTTCAAACTCGAGCACGTCTCCTTAAATATACGTCCCGGAGAGTTCCCTCCGGTTCGGCTAGCAAACGAGAACCAGTGCCCCTGCTTGTTCAACTTATAAAAAACCCGAAACAGGTTCACGGTAGGCTCAATCTCAAGACTTCGGCAATATACTTCAAACATGACAAGCCTATTCAACCCGATGGGCACAAGCTGTGATATGTGAACCTTAAAGTACTTTATCACCCTCAGAAGAAAGGTAGAAAACGGAACTCGGACTCCTGAAAACGTTAGACAATGCTCGTACAATCCAATAGCATCCGCCGGTAGATTATCCATGGTAAAGTCCATCGGAGGCAAACGGGGGTGTAGATCCATCGGAATCCCATACTCACTAATGAGACCCTCCAGCTCCCCTTCGGAGAGCACGGAGGAATATATATGCATGTCTGATTTGGGAACAAGGTCGGAAGCCGGCTGCTCCGAACTGGAAGCCATAGGATAACGAAGAGGCAACGCAAACAGAAAAGAAATAAAAGAAAAGTGACGCACCTGATGTTCTCCGGAATACCCGATAACAAATAGTAAAAAGGAGAGGAGTAAAGTAAAATCAACAAATGGGGTAAATGGGTTTATATAGGAAAGAGAAGTGGGGACGCAAAAACGTCGCGTCGTGTCAGAAAAGCACAAATCTGAACCGTTGACGTATACCCATCTGCCACGTGGCATAATCCCACAAAACACGGTATATATTATTTTAACCTACATCTACCCAATGGGCTTGGGCCCATTGTCCATAACGAAGCCCATAAAACTAGAGCATGCCCAGTCACGTCGAATGAACCCAACGGACAGCCAAAATTAAGTATCACGTCACTTGTCATGAACAAATAACATGATACCGGGGGGGGGGACATGACGACGTATATGCCCCTTCGCTCCAATGCCCGAAAGACACAACGCTCTATCCGAAGAGTCCAACACTTTGCCGACATGGCCCAATATTCTACCGGAGCGGCCCAAGGCTATGCCGAAGGGTACGTCGACAAACCATCCGTCCGAAGGGCGTGCTGACCTGACAGTACCTTTGACACCTATCCTGGATACGCTTTGTCTCATTCTCCTGGATGTCAGACATGACGCCAGGGACAGTGTCAGCTCTGACAACATCAATGGTCCCATGAAGTACGACAGACCTAGGGACCAGATAGTGACACCAGGTAGTATAAATACACATACAGTAATTAGGAATAAGGTATCATTTCTCACACACACATTTTATACTGTACCTTTCGGTAAAACACATACTCATTCTTACGCCGGAGTCGGGTCGTGGGATAACACCCGGGGCGAGACTAACGCGTTGTTCATCTTAGCAGGTATCTAGAAGGCTTATCTCTAAGGCTGAAAGATAGCTGCGGCAACCCACAAAAAAATACTTCGACAACATGGTTTTATGTTTATTTATAAGATTAAAAATTTTGTTCTTGACTTCTTGGTAGTCTTGTTTCATATGTATCCTGAATAAACAAAATTTTATTTTGAGTTATGTCAATCAGAGTAGTTTAAGACTTTGACACCTTTTTAATAATGTAGTACTCATACTGTGGACAAAATAATATACATACCCTGATGTTGTTGTTGTTAGAGATATTAAGTCTAGGATTTCTTTCACATTCTATGTGTTTTTAACAAAATATCAGTTCCAATTTTGAAATTATTGCATTACATGTCAACGGATATGTTTTTTCTTTTTTTTTTGAACGGCAACTTTTATAAAAAAAAACTAGCAAGGAGCTAGAAAATTACAAAGAAATCAAAGAAGGGTGCTGACACCAACTGGTCCAACTAAAAGAACGCTTACATCGAGAAGAAATCCAAGAAAAAGAACAAGCAACGATATCATCAAAAATGACTTCCTTCCGAGGTTTTTTAGATGCGAAAATCTCTTGATTTCTAAAATTCCATAGAGCCCACCAAGCAGTGTAGAAAACACCTTCCAACAAGTTCTTGATTTTGGATCCCAGCCGAATGTTCTTGAACCACGACAACCAATCCATATACGAAGAGAATGACTCTCGATCCACATACCACCATCGACATACAAGGCGAGTAATAAAAGCAGCCACCTCACAGGTAAAAAGGACATGCGAAATGTCTTCCTGGACAGAATTGCAAATCGAACACATAAGATTATCAACTTGAACACCACGGCGCAATAAATTCAGCTTGGAAGGAAGCCGATCCTGCGATGCCCTCCAAGCAAAGACATTAATTTTGATGGGGACTGATTTGATCCAACGTGTAGCTGAGACATCTTTAGGAAGGAAGAAATCATCTAATAAGTTGCGCACATCCTTAACACGGAACTCCCCACTCCCGTTCATGTCCCAACGCCATCGGTCTGTAGAATTTGAAAGGATCACTGATCTGAGTAATTCCAAAAGATGATAAAGCTGTTGAACTTCTGCCCCCTCTAACGTTTCGATGAAAAGTATGCACGACATAATGGGCCATTTTATCGGCCACAGAGCAATCTTTATGTAATTCGAGAGCATAGATAGGAGGAAACATAACCCGGAGTTGATTATCACCAACCCAAATGTCACTCCAGAACCGAGTAAGCAAACCATCACCGATACGAATTTTACAATGGGAAATCAAGTCAATTCCTTGGTTCTTTAATGCATAAACCTCCCGAATAATTGTGCTCCATATAGAAGAAAAACTAGCAGAATGCTGGGTAAGAGGACCATGCATGGCGTCAACGAACCGAAACCATAAAGAGTTATCACGCGAAATGAATCTCCATACCCACTTGAAGAGAAGAGCTCTATTAAGAGCGTAAAAACTTGACACCCTTAACCCACCGAATTTCTTCGCAGCAAGGACTTTGGACCACTTAACCCAGAAAATTTTTTTAGCCTCGCCGTGGAAGCCATAGAAAAAATCTCTGCGTATTGACTCCATCAGATTTAAAACAGTTTTAGGAACTTTAAACAGTGACATGTTATATATTGGGGTGGCCCCTAAAACCGATTTTAAGAGGGTAAGGCGACCTCCGATGGAAAGGGTTTTCAACTTCCATTTAGACATCCGAGACTTGAGCTTATGAACAATGTCACCCCAAAAATCAGTCTTCAACGTATTCCCTCTGATCATAACCCCTAAATATTTAAATGGAGTCTTCATAACGGAGCATCCTAGATTTGCAGCCGCGAGATGAATAGTCTCATGAGGCACACCCACTCCTAAAAGGTGGCTCTTCTTAACATTTATCCTTAGCCCAGAAGCCAAATGAAAACAATGAAGAATATTCAAGATCCTGTTGAGATTGTCTTGCGACCACTCACCAATAAACACATCGTGGACTGCGTAAAAAAGATGAGATATCGTAACAGAATTATCGATCTTATACCTTTGAAAATGCCAGCATCAACAACTCTAGAGAATGACAGATGTAGCAATTCCATGATAAGAATAAATAAATACGGGGCAAGGGGATCCCCTTGTTTCAGCCCGTGATAAAACTGAAATTCCGATGTCGGACTCCCATTGACAAGGATAGAGGCCATTCCCGAAGTAAGACTACCTTTTATCCGTGAACACCATTTAGAACCAAAACCGAACGAACGTAACACATCATCAAGATAATCCCATCGGACATAATCATAAGCTTTGGAAAAATTAACTTTGAACACCATAGTCTGTTTATTTTTGTGCTTGCACCAAGAAAGAAGATCATTGATTATAAACGGGCCATCAAGGATTTGTCTACCCGCAACAAACGCTGTTTGAACATCAGAAATCAATTCAGAGATTACCAAAGACAACCGCGTGGCAAGAATTTTAGTAACCACTTTGTATAGACTCCCAATTAAACAAATCGGTCGATAGTCCGTAACAAGTTTTGGCTCATGACTTTTCGGAATAAGAGCAATGAAAGACGAGTTACTGCCTTTAGCAAAAGAGCAATGATCAAAGAACCATTCCACAGTGCTACAAAAATCAGGTCCAATGTTGTCCCAAAACTTACGGAAAAACTCAAAAGTAAATCCATCAGGCCCAGGAGATTTGTTCTCGCCACACGCCCAAACCGCCTTACGAATCTCATCTTTTGTAATAGGTGTCTCCAATTCAGAAACCTGTTCAGGATTTAAAGTTTTAGGGAACTCGAAAGCAAGTCTGCTACAATTAACATTTGGGGATTGAAAACACGTAGCAAAGTGTGTTCGAAAAGCTTCCTTAATGCGACTTGGATCGTCCAACCATTCACCATCAACCATGACACCTCTAATAGCTAAATTGGCACGTTTTCTATTAATAACACCATGAAAAAATTTTGAGTTCTCATCACCCTCGATAGCCCATTGAATTTTGGCTTTCTGAACAGAATCCCGAGCATCAGACTCCTTTAACTCGTGTAGCTGATTCATCAAGTCCTTATGAGTAAGTAGGATGTCATCAGTACAGCCCCCTTTGTCAATAAGTTGATCAATATCGCAAAGATGATTTTTGATGCAACTAATCTGACCCAATTGAGATCGCTTATAAACCGAAACCCACTCACGAATATCTTTTTTCAAGAGCTGCAACTTCTTTTTAAAACGCACCATCGAATTAGAATCATCAAGAACGAACGAATTCCAGGATTGAATAACCATCTGGTCAAAACCACTCCAGCCAAGCCATGAATGAAAAAAACGAAATGGGGATGCTCCAAAATCCGAATTCAATTCCCTAAGAAGAATCGGCCGATGATCAGACAAGTGTTTATCTAAACATATGGCTGAAGTATGCGGAAAAAGAGAAATAAAACCGTCAGAAACAAGGAACCGGTCCAGTTTACTCATTTTGTTGGCCGAAGGGTGAGACCAAGTAAACGAATAACCTTCCAATGGAACATCAAATAATCCCGAGTTAGAAATGAAATCATTGAAGGCGGAAGCTCCTTGAGCATTAAAAACTGAGCCGAAGCGTTCACTCTCAGTTCTAACCTCATTAAAATCTCCCATGACAACACACTCTCCATCCCAGCGAGATAATAACAAAGAAATATAATTCCACAACATACGTTTCTCTAAAATCGCCTGAGGAGCATAAATAGAAATAATACAGATCTTAGACTTAGAGGGGATCCATGTACCATAAAGCAAAACAAAATTATCCGAGATGATATGTTGGTCCTTGAGAAAAACATTAGGGTCCCAAACGCAGAGGATACCTCTGGAACAGCCTAAAGCATCACTAGAAATTTGCTCAAAACATTAATTACCCCACAAGAACTTAACCTCCATGTCAGTAATATTAGCCGCTTTGGTTTCTTGGATAGACAGAAAACTCACCTTGTGTTTAACACATAACTCCTTAATCCAATTTTTCTTGGCCTTGGATCCTAAGCCTTGAATATTTAGAGACAAGCAATTCATTGGATCACATTGTGAGCTCCTTGTAATTCAATAATTGCTTCAATATCTTTCCTACAGCCATCCATAGAGTAACCCATGACTTGCCCAATTTTAATCATATCGTCTAAAACCTCCAGTATAGACCCACCTTTTTTATTATTAACAATGTCTATGTTATTATTCTCCATGATTGGGTGATCATCTTGTTGCTCATCCACCAGAATACGAGAAGACAAGCCTTCAAATCGGTTCTGACAGCACTCGGTATCTTTCTGAATCTGCTCCTTCTCGTTGGCATTGTTCTTATCTTTCTCAGGTGTAAAACCAGGCGGGTGAGTGAAACTCGTGTTCACCTCAGACGGAGTCACACCTGCATCTTTTTTATGTAAAAGATCATAAATATTGAAAGGATCATAAGAACCCTCCGCATTCTGACCAATTTGATCCTGAACATGAGCATTGGCAGTGTTATCATCTTGGTTACCAAAAACTGTTTCAGAAACCCCCTCAACATCGCTCTCGTCGTCTGAATAAGCGTTATTTTCAGCCTTCCCTCATGCCTGAACCCCCGAAACAGAATTATCATCCATACCAAACATTCCTTCTGTGATGTGTTTGAACACCGGAGTCCAAGCGAATAATTCCTTAGCCCTTACAACGAACACTTTCCCACGGATGGTAATCTTAAATTTCTCGAGGATATTGTCCTCCTGTTTCGTTTTAATACAAATACGCTTACGGGCGAACAAAGCATCCTTGCTCTCCTCAAGATCCAACATCTCTCCCCATTTGGACCCGATTTTCTTAAATGTATTATAGGACCATGCATGGAGTGTTACACCCTCAATGTCTACCCAAACAACCCGTTCCCTTGAGACAAAATCACCTTGAGCATTACGTATTTGATTGAACCACGACGCAACTCCCACATGTTGCAATAGTTTGGATTTAGTATTGGCCGAATCCAGCTCAATCATCACCCACAACCCTCCCAAATATGCAACGTTCAGAATATTAAAACCCTCATTCGCTAGCAGCACTTGTACATTATTAATGGAAGAGAATTGTTTAAGTTCCCCCATGATATACGTATCAAGATCGTATGTCACCTCACATGAATCATCCAATACTAGAGCAGGGCCAGATGATAATGGTAATGGAGAGTGAAGGTTACCTTTCAAAACAGAGGAGAATGATGAAACACTAGGATTATCCCCCTTTAAAGCACTTACATATGAGGTCCCCCCCCCCCTCCTCCATTAACATTTGTATCCTTCACGTTCTCTTTCTCGCTACTGAACACATTCGTCTTTTTTTCCCTAAAACCACCCGCCATCTTAGCCCCAACGTTAGAGCCACTAGCTACAGCTCTTTGGAACCTAGCAATATTGGCATGTAATTTGTGTCTATTGATCCAAACCGTACACAAGTTACTCACCAACATCTCCACATTAAACACATTAATAAACCGAACAAAACCAAATCTCTTACCGTTTTTCGCTCTCTTTGTCGGTAAGAACGAATCCACAACATGACCATAAACCTGACATGAGTGAAACAACTCCTTAGCCGAAATCGATTCAGGGAAATTTGTTACATAAATTGATGTAGATATCCTAGCCACATCATCTTCTTTAGTTTTATGACTACCCATAAGACCAGACCCAGAATCACAAATACCACAACCGGATAAAAATAAGATGAAATAGAAAAAAACAATTAACAACGGCAGAAATCACAGATCAAATCGATGCAGATCGTGTAAAGGGTTTTTGGATTTTTTTTTTTTTTTTTTTTTTCAATTCAATCACATTTTTATAACTTCTAAAAACGGATTACAATAAGATGGCAGGCAAACGGGCAACAAGCTGTGCCGCAACCCCCTTTTGAATAGCAAAACCAATTCTACTAAAAATGAAATTTTGTGACTTAGGGGTCGCAAAATTACTTTGCACAACCCGTTGAACCCTAGTCAAAAACTCTACAGCTGCCGATTTTTTTGGATTAAAAAAAAGAAATCATTGTATGTGAACAAAACTAAATAGTCCCCGCCTATATATTACCAATTTGTTTACATTCTAAGTTAACACATTAGGTACCTATTGCGCAATCTGATAATCGTTTTAAGTTAGATCTATTCAATAAGGTATATCAAATACTAACATGAACTATTTGACAATAGCTTAAGCAAAATTATCTGTAACACCATCAGTAAGAAGAGGCATTATCCCGTTATTTTATGTAAATTAAGTTATTAATTTACATAGAGCAAAAAGTAAATAGTACTAGTAGTATTTGCGTTAGCACTATATATGAAAAAAGACACCACTGTCATATGTAATTCTGTGGTATTGTAAAAAGGTGATGGTATTATCACCTTTTTAAATACATATTAAACATTTTGGTTACACATAATTATTAAATATACTAAATCAACATTATCATGTTTAATATGACAAATAGTTGCAACAAAGATTAATGTAATACCCATTGTTTGCTACTTATAATTAACGAACCATGTCAACTTTATCAAGATGTTTGTTAGCTAAAACCCAACAAAATAATTTGTATTTTGAAGTAAATTAATATGGGATTAGTAAAACATATACCGCTAATACACTATATTACAAGCAATGTTTTGAAAACCGGGTTTATATCGAGTCATCGAGTCACCGGGTCAACCGGTTCGACCGTCGGGTCAACCCAGTTTTCCATTAAAAAAATAAATAATAAAAATAACCGGGTCAACCAGTTCGACCGCCGAGTCAACCCGGGTCAACCGGTTCAACCGCCAGGTCAACCCGGTTTTTATAAAAATATTTTGATAAAAACAAAACCCAGCCGGGTTTCGAGAACCGGGTTTACCTGGGTCACTCAAAACCCGGTGGGTCTAACCGGTTAACCCGGTTTTAGAAACCCGAGTTTTTTTACCCGTTTTTTCCCCGAAACCAGTCTAACCGGTTAATCCGGCCGGGTCGACACGGGTTTCTAAAAATTGATTACAAGTGCATACAATCGCCTTGTCTAAAGTAGTATGAAATCATGAGATGAAAATGTTAGCGCAATTTATCATGAAAAAGTAGAGGTACAACCATTGGATCATCCCATGGTTAAAAAACAAAAATGTTACATAAAAGGATTCTGAAAATGAAAATACGACACATGATTTAATAATTGGCAAACAAGCCCCTATAAGGTGTAGGGTAAACAATTATTTGATACATTTGATCGGGAAGGTACCAAGAAATGGCCTATAACTGGTTATATGCAAATTTATGGTGAACTTAATTATTTTATGACCAGACGAAACCCATATTTAGGTTTTATATGAGACGTCTAATCCATAAAATATCTTCATGTCAAAATAGTTTTATATAGGTAAGCAAAATTAAATATTTTATGTTTCAACATCATATATTATTTTGAGTCAAAAGCAATTGTAAAATAATGATATGTTGATTAGTTGAACAAGAAAATCAGCAAAAAGATAATTCAATATTTTTTATAAATCTTGGAATTATCTAAATGTAATGAAATTTTTACACCTATGAAATATTTTAAGTACAATAACAGTGATTATTGCACAATAAATCCAACTTATGTAATTAAACAAGGTTTCGGGGAGTGATTTATCTCTAATTACTAGGATAGTTAATACAGTACCTGATGATGTTTTTTTCAACTAAAATAGTCCCACGTAACCTTTCAATTTTGGATAATAGTTTTGTGTTTTTTGTCTGTATTTGAAGCCAATGATAACCTCAAATGTCTGATATGATATTCTTTGAGTTTAGATGTTGTCACAAGTTTAATTACTTATTTTCTTATTGGTAAAAATATAGTATATGTTTCACATCTAACTTCTCACATGTTGAATGATGATTGTTTTAGTGTGTTCGAATTTTATGGCTTGGGTCCCAACTTCGCTACATTGATATATTGAATATGAAGTTCAAGTATGATTAATAATGGGATATGGTCCAAAATTGTGATTGTATGACATAATTATATTTACTTATTAACATTATTTATAAGAATTATATAATACCGTCAATATAATCTAATATGAATTATCATGTTTAAAAATGTATTAATAATTATATCATTCCCAATCGTTCTGGGAATAACATTTATTTTCAAATTATTTATATTATTCACTAGATAACGTATTATAATACTAATGATACAACCGAATATTAAATTTTATTAAATATGTATAGAAAACCTTTTTGGATAAAATTATTAAATATGTATAGAAAACCTTTTTAGATAGTTTATAATGTTTTAGTAGCATAAAAACTAATTATATCATAATTAATGCAACTAAACGTAAACCTCATTTTTCTATCAATATTGTTAACCGAGTATTGAAATATTCCAAATTTACGAAAAATGTCCATAAATTTCACTCTCACTATAGATATTAAAGAGCAAGTATGACTAGCAGATCTCAACGCATCATTCCTGAAATTTCTCAAAACATCATACCAAATCTCGTGCAACTTCACAACGAACATCCATACTCACATCAATGATGCTAAAACAAACAAAACAGATGAGGGTTTCCAGTCTTTGACTCTAATGTACATGGCTTAATCAAGGTATCTTGGTGACCATTTTCAACCCTTTCCCAAAATGTGTAACTAGTGAGGTTTCAACCTGTGAGGAAAACTACTGCTAAACCCACCCGCCACTTGTTAAAATCAAATATAGACTTGTCCCAAATACAATTATCCAATAAACATACATAAAATTCAGTCTTAATAAGTACGGCCATCTCCACTTATCTAAATACCGCAATCCCGCCATCCCTAAACTCTCTCTGTTTGAGTAACCCAATAACAAAACCTAAAAATACAATATCCATACCTTAAAAGCCCTAACATGCTTACATAAAAACAAATATTACTCTCAAACCATCACCAAATGGGGTAGTGGTTTCCAAGATTAGGATAAAACCGACTATTACTCGTTCATCTTATTAGTATTTGTTTTAAACTATTCATCGATTTAATTATCTTTTTGACTAAACATTTTTGTTACACTTAATAATGTTTTATGATATAATATTGTTTTCATGGTGAATAAAATATTTATGTTCATCTTATTAGTATTTGTAAATCATTTTTGGTAATTGATGTCGGTTTTAATTGTGTATTTTTATTGCATCTTATTGACAAATATTACAAAAGTTTTATAGTAAATACGTTGATAGATATAAAATAAGTGTAATTGCTTGTGGGAGAGCCTGGTCCTCGAGATTTTTAAAAGATTTGGTTTATAATAACCTAATTATCTTATTAGGTTTAATTGACTTTTTTATTTGTCCATTAGTTATTTGGATGTTTCGTATCTGGTTTGTCGGTAAACATGCTAACATTGTACTACTTGTTAAACATGTTGTGTTATCCTACAAGGATTTAGTTAATAAAATCCATGATTAAACCTTTAAATATGGCTAGTGATTTGTACACTCTAATTTCTTTTTTGTACACTCAAATCTGTGCATTAATCCGTTGTACATTTATCATATGCTGCTTTACCGGTTTGTACATTTGAGTGTACAAATAACAAATGAGAGTGTGCCAATCAATTTCCTTTAAATATATGCAAGTTTCACTATTCCCTTACTACAGAATAAGCCAATTCAAAAACTTTTTTTATTTTGAGCATATGTTTACTCAGACTTTGTTGTATTATTTTTCATCAGATGCACCACTCAAGTTAGCTCCAAGAATTGCAGCACCAAAGGCAACATGAAATTATTGTTACCAAAACCTCTTTTGTAAATAATTTTCAAAAACATGTTGCTTATCTACACAAAGTTGTTATTTAAATTTCACTACTGATATTATGTTGTACACATGATGCAAGTTTAATAGCACATAATGAGCGTCGATAAAGTTAAAGTATACTCCTTAAAGTTTTTTAAAAATATTTTTCTTGATATCCTTATATAAATAAATAAGAATTACATGAGTCATTGTTATAAGTACAATCGCGTATATTTATGTTTATATTAAAGTAACCCGTGCTTACAATTTGATAATTATATTTCCGTTTTCAGTAATTTAGCCGTATTTACAATGTAAACTCGTGTCCACATAGATTAAACTTTTAAAAATGAAATAAATGGGTCCTTATTGAACGTATATTGTAAAAAAATTGATACTTATAATCTTATGCAAATTTATATGTTGTTAATTTAAAACAACATATACATTTTATTTTTAAAGATATAAAGTATAAAGGGTAAAAGTATAAGGGGGTATTTCTTTCTAATCCAAAGTTATTAAAAAACAAAGAGACTTATTGATTTGTCAATTATAGTATTTTTCAAAGAGCAACTCAAAAGGTTAGGTTTGAGTCCCCGGATCGTTCCTAGCAAAGGATGAATGGAGTATTTAACCCACGTCGCGTTTTAGGGGTTTTTGAATAGGAAATAAGGGAGAATAATGGGTTTTTACACTACGATAATGAAACATAAACTAAAATGAACTCAATAAGCATATAAAACAATAATGTAAAGCACAATAAACCTAAAACGCAATCTAATCCTAAAAACGCAACTACGGGAATATTAAAAACGCGATTTAAAACCAAATAAAGGAGTTTTATGCTAAACATGTAAAATGATAAAACGAAACTTTTAGAGCCTAAAACGTAAGAAAAATCTAAAAACGTGCGCGCTCGGGAAAAACCCGAGCCTAAAACATAAAAATAATGAAATAACGACCCTAGGAATACGAAACTAATTTTCCTAAGTGAAATACGACAAAATAAAATTTTAGGAAAAAGCGGAATATTTGCTTGACTTTTTATTTATTTATTATGAATTAAAAACTAAAAACGAAGAAAATTAATTATTAAAAATACTAAAACTTTTTATTAAATTAAGAATTTTTTGTGAAAAATACTTTATAAAATCTTACTCCTAATAAAAATAAAAACTCAGAAAAAGTTACTAAGGATAAGCAGTAATAAGCAGTTAAGTAAAATTAAGCTTAAAAAGCTGAAATGGCTATAAAAGGAATTCAATTGTAAAACTCGTACGCAACATCTAAGGGAGCACAATGGTTAAGTGGGGAGAGTGTGGGGCTTGTGTGGTGGAGACTGACCTGGTTTCGAATCCAAGGCAGTGCACCTTTTTGGTAAACAATTTTTTTTTTCTTTTTTTTTTCTTAAGCTACAACTGTTGGGAATTACGGTAAACTACTGGATCTGCTGAAGTATCTGCCGAAGAGGTTCTGCTGAAGAAGAATGGATTCTGCTGAAGTTATACATCATCTGAAGTGTTAAAGCAGAAATCGTGATTCTGCTGATAGTGCGAATCCACGTAGGAGAGATAAGCGCCGTATGTAGGCCGTATGCAGGAAAAGTCAGCGCCGTATGAAGGATAGGTTGGCGCCGTATTGTTTAGAGTTTACTCAGAATGTGTTTGGAACAAAACAATATGATTAGTAAAACATGATGATTAGTTGCATGCTTGTCTAGGTGCATGCGTTGTTTATGTTTGTATTAGGAGCATACGTTGAAAATGCTCGTAAGTGATTAGGGTTTCTTGCCTATAAAAGGAACCATAATAGTTTGTATTAGATAAGCTTTTGAGAAGTCTTTCAAGTCTTGTAAAATTATCCGAAACATAGAGTTTCAATAAACAAAAGATCCATAGAGGATCTAAGAGTTCTTAGTTATTATAACTTGTATTTTCATTCCGCTAAAGAATACAAGTTGTAGAGATCTTCTATTAGTTTGCTTGTGATTACATAGGCAACACTAACGATCTCCGAGTGCTTAAGATCTATCAAGGACTTTGTGTTTTAAACAAGTGGTATCAGAGCCTCGGGAAAGTCTCTACGATACTAAGAACCATTCTCACCCCCATACAACCAAACATACACTCACCATGCCTGGATCTGATAATGAAACTGAAGTCACCAACACAAACAACACCAACACCACTTCCATGCAACAGCTTAGTCTTTCAAACAGTAATGGTAAATTTCCTTATTTAAAAAGGGAAGAGTATGATCTTTGGACTATGAAGATGGAAAACTGGATTTCCAATATTGATTGGAATCTGTGAGAGGTAGTGAAGAAAGGAAACAGTCTAAAGAAAATGATTCCAGACAGAGATGGGAAGTTTATCATGGCTCCCAAAACTGCTGGGGAGGTGCTGGCTATGCAGAGAGAGCACAAAGTAAAAACTATCCTTCTTCAAGCCATTCCTGAAGATCACCTGTGTGATTTTCACCACATGGATGATGCAAAGGACATTTGGATGGCTCTCAAAGCAAGGTTCGGTGGCAATGAAGAATCGAAGAGAATGAGGAAGTCCATGCTGAGACAACAATTTCAAGACTTTAATATCTTCGAAGAAGAAGGTATCCACAAGGGATACGACAGGTTCCATAGGATTTTGAGTCAGCTAAACCAGCTGAATGCAAAACCTGACAATGATGATTGCAATTCAAAGTTCCTACGATCCTTACCTCCATCATGGTTACATGTAAGTATAGCCCTCAAGGCTAAAGGTGGGTTGGACATGCTCACCTTTGATGAACAGACTCAGATCTCTTGAACCTGATGTCAGAACTCCCTACCGTACATCTTCTTCTGGCCATGCAGCTTTTGTTGGGACATCTCACTCCAACTTGATGGTACATGCTCCTAGTTCAACCTACTTTCCATCATCATCTTGCACTCCCACTCCACCACATAACACTCGTCCCACTCCACCATGTTCTCAAACTAAGACTAGCAATGTGATGGAGGATGTTCTTCATTCATTTGTTGCTGATTATGATACTCAGCAGTATCTTGCATATGAAGACTTTGATCAGTTGGACCCACTTGAAATGGAGGAGATGAAACTGAAAATGCAGGTGGCATTGCTGTCAGTGGATATCAAAAGGTTTGAAGAGAAGTCTGGAAGGAAGTTTGCTTTCAAGGGAAAGGAACCAGCTCGCTTTGACAGGAGAAAAGTCAAGTGTTTCACTTGCCACCAGATGGGGCATTTCTCAAGGGAATGCAAAGACAGGAAGAGTGGAGATGGAGCTAACTACATTTCCTTCAGCAGCTCTTCTCACCATGGATGAACAGGTCAACTGGACTGTACATGAACCTGTGAATGAGGAAGCTCATGATACTGATAAGCTTGGATTGCTGGCAAGGTGTACTTCGGATGAAAGGCATGATCAGTTTGTCTTGATGGGACTATCTCAGGTACACAACTGTATATTTGGTTGTAGTCTAAGATACAACGAACTTAAAGAAGAGTATGATGCTATGAAACCTAAGTTCAATGAATGCTATGTTGAAAATGAAGCTCATAAACTAGCATTAAAAACAGTAGAAAGACAAAAAGTATGGTTTCAAAAGAATCAAATAGCTTATGAAGAAAAGATAAAGGTGTTACAGTTTGATCTAGAAGTTGCAAATAATTACTTAAAACTGTCTGAGAAAGCTAAGGCTGAAGCTGTGTCTGAGAACCTATAGCTTAAAGAAAAGGTAGCTGAGGAAATAGCTAGGAATAATCAATGGTTAATTTCAGGTGATAATCTGGCTAGAGAAATCTATAACAGTCAATCAGTAACCTCTGGCTTAGGTTTAGGCTTTCAAAAGTATGTAGGATTAGAAGCTAGGTATGATGGTCGTAAATCAACACCAGCAGGGTTAGCTAACTTTGTAAAAGAAGGTAAAATGCATGTTGTCCCTGGACCTATTAGAGGTGAATTTATGCCCATAGACCTATCCATCACTGTTGACTTTGATGGATCACATCATCTATATGGCAAAAAGTCAAAAGACTTGCCAGACCCTGTTACCTCATCTAATGACTTTGTCTCTTGCACTGACAGTGACAATTCATCGGATCAAGGGTCTACTTCCTATGAAAGCTGTGATTCAAATGAGAAGTCTGACCTTCCCAAGCCCTCACCTGAGCCTACACCCAAGCCTGCACCCCAGTCTATTTACAAGCCTTCTAGGGAAGCTGCTGAGGAATCAACTTCCAAGACAGTTTCTTCTGAAGATTTATCTTTTAAATCTTTGCATAATCAGTCTGCTAAAAACAATTCCTTGAATGTTTCTAATTTAAGTACTTCTGCATGTAATCAAACATCTCCCTATTTTAATAAATCTTCCAAGAAGAAGACATGTTTTGTGTGTAGAAGTAAATTTCATTTAATTAAGGATTGTGATTTTTATGAGCAAAGATTGGGTGCATGTGCTACTCAGCAGAAACATAAATCAAAGTGGACCAATGTTAATAATATTCCACCTTATGTTCCACAAGCAGCTAATACTAACTCTCATTGGAGAGGTTCAGTTGCCAGACCTTATGTGCAACCAACTAGCCCATACTTTAATCATGGTTATTGGCCTACATATGTTGACTCTATGTATGCTGGGATGGGATATGGGAGTACTGCTGTGAAGCCCTCAGCAGGTTGTTCTTGGACTATCAAGGGACCCAATCATCAATGGAGGACCAAGAACAATGGTGGATCCTCTAGATCTTCATAGCCTACACCTGTGATCCACAAGGCAGGTTCAAGTCAGTAATGACTTGAACCTCCTTTGAATACTAACTATATGTATATATTTTGTTGTTGTTTGTAGGATCATCCCCTTAAGCATAAAGATATTGGTATTGTTGATAGTGGCTGTTCCAGAAGCATGTCTGGGAACAGAGATATGATGCACAATTTTGTTCCTATAGAAGGAGGAGGCAATGTGACTTTTGGAGGAAGTGATGGAAGTATCACAGGGAAAGGCACCATAAAGACACCTCATCTGGATTTTGAAAATGTGTACTATGTTAAGGAACTTCAGCATTTCAACTTGTTCTCCGTTTCACAAATCTGTGACACCAAGAACAAAGTGCTCTTCTCTGAGAATGAATGTCTTGTGTTGTCTAAAGACTGCAAACTCCCAGAAGAAACTTCAATTCTGCTGAAAGTTCCTCGAACTCACAATTTATACACATTCAATCTTAATGAAGTTCAACCTGCTGGTGACCTCACTTGTTTGGTGGCTAAAGCATCTCTTGATGAGTCTACTAAATGGCATAGGAGGATGGCTCATGTGAATTTCAAGACCATAAACAAACTCTCTAAAATGGGTCTTGTTGAAGGTCTTCCCTCCAAAGTTTTCACCAATGATCATAATTGTGTTGCATGCAACAAAGGAAAACAACACAGAGCCTCTTACAAAGCTATCAATGCTATGAGCATCATTTCTGAACCTCTTCAGTTGCTCCACATGGATCTGTTTGGTCCAACTCAAGTCAGAAGCATTGATCA
The DNA here is from genome assembly GCA_019973895.1 of Chrysanthemum seticuspe. Taxonomy (NCBI): domain Eukaryota; kingdom Viridiplantae; phylum Streptophyta; class Magnoliopsida; order Asterales; family Asteraceae; genus Chrysanthemum; species Chrysanthemum seticuspe. The sequence goes on along the minus strand of BPTQ01000002.1, from coordinate 6,332,671 downwards.
TAAGTACTTCTGTTTGGTTATCACTGATGGCTATAGCAGATTTTGTTGGGTTTTCTTTCTAAGAACCATAGATGAAACATCTCCAGTGCTGACTGACTTCATCACCCTCGTTGAAAATCAGTTGAACAAAAAGGTTAAGGGAATTCAGTGTGATAATGGGACAGAGTTCAAGAATGCTATTCTTATAGAACTCTGTAGGTCAAAAGGTATAAAAAGGGACTATAGTAATCCAAGAACCCTACAACAAAATGGGGTGGCTGAAAGAAAGAATAGGACCTTAATAGAGGCTGCAAGATCAATGCTTGCAGACTCTAAACTGCCCACTATGTTCTGGACTGAAGCTGTTGGCACAGCGTGCTATGTGCTAAACAGGGTCTCCATTACTAGACCTCAACTCAAAACACCATATGAACTTCTCTTTGGGAAGGTTCCTGTCATTCACTACCTAAAACCTTTTGGTTGTCAAGTAACCATTCTAAACACCAGTGATCCGTTGGGAAAGTTTGATGAGAAGGCTGATGATGGTTATATTGTGGGTTATTCAGCTCATAGTAAGGCATACAGGGTGTACAATTTGCAAGCCAAGAAGATAGAGGAGATTTTGAACCTGAGATTCTTGGAAGATAAGCCTAATGTTCAAGGACAGGGTCATACTTGGTCTTTTGACCTTGACTACTTAACTGATTATTTGGGTTACACTAGACATCTGGCTAACCAAAATGCAGGTCCTCAAGAGTCTCCCACTAAAAATGCAGGTACCTTGGATGATGACTCTGAAAATGAGTTTGAAGATGATGAACAACCTATACTTGTGCCTTCTTTCTCCCCTAACAATATTGCAGGTACCACCTCCAAGGATATTGCTGATAAGAGTGATGAAGATGAATCACATTATGCTGAGGACCTTGCTAGGCTTCAGACTCAAGAATTTGCAGCTAAGCTTGAAGCAGAGAAACTGAATGGAGAGGTTGCTAATGAAGGAGTCAGTAGAAACCATGTTTCTGCTGAAGTTGATTCTGTCACACCTACCATCCACAAATCCGCTGAAGGCTATGCTGTTTCTTCTCATGTTCCTTCTCAAGTGTCTTCAGACTTTGGAGAACCTTATACACGCTTTCCAAGACCCTCAGATCTTGGAAATCATCAACCCAAAGCTGGCATCTTCACCTCACCCTCTTATGATGCTGAATTTGAACCAACTATAACTAATCTTGATTCATCCATTGAAGTCAGCCCCACTGCTACTCAGAGGATTAATATTGCCCATCCTCAATCCAACATAATAGGTGATCTTCTGGCACCTGTTAGAACTCGAAGGGCTATAACAAGTCCTCAGTTTGGACATATTGCTTTTCTCTCTTATGTCTCCAACCAGCAAAGAGACAATCACACAGACTTCAAGCATTGTCTGTTTGCGTGTTTTCTTTCTCAAGTGGAACCAAAAAGTGTTTCTCAAGCTCTTGAAGATTCAAGCTGGCTAGAAGCGATGCAAGAAGAGATGCAACAATTTCACAATCAGCAGGTTTGGATCTTGGTTCCACTCCCTGATGGCAAATATGCCATTGGGACAAAGTAGATTTTGAAGAATAAGAGAGATGCTCGGGGTGTTGTGATCAAAAACAAAGCAAGATTAGTGGCTCAAGGCTTCAGACAAGAGGAGGGGATTGATTATGATGAAGTGTTTGCACCTGTTGCTAGAGTTGAAGCCATTCGAATTTTCTTGGCTTATGCTTCTTACATGGGTTTCATGGTGTATCAGATGGATGTTAAAGGTGCTTTTCTGTATGGTGAGATTGAAGAGGAGGTTTATTTCACTCAACCCAAGGGATTTGAAGACCCAGATCACCCAAATCATGTTTACAAGGTTGTCAAAGCTCTCTATGGCTTACATCAGGCACCTAGAGCTTGGTATGCTAGGCTTTCATCCTTTCTGCTGAAGCATGGCTATAGGAGAGGTGCTATTGATAAAACTCTGTTCCTAAAGAAGAATTACTCAGACATCATTCTTGTGCAAGTTTATGTGGATGACATTATTTTTGGCTCCACAAACGAAGCTTGGTGCAGGGAATTTGAGGAACTAATGAAGGGAGAATTTCAGATGAGTGCTATGGGAGAGCTTACTTTCTTTTTGGGTCTCCAAGTTCAGCAGAAACAAGATGGCATCTTTATCTGTCAAGATAAATATGTAAGGGACATTTTGAAGAAATTTGGTATAGAAGGTGTTAGGACTGCCACAACACCTTATGAAGCTCCAAAGACAAAAAAAATAATGAACCAGATCTACTTGTGAATGTTCATCTGTACAGGTCCATGATTGGTTCATTGATGTATCTAACAGCTTCAAGACCTGATATTACTTTTGCTGTGAGTGTTTGTTCTCGACATCAAGTCACTCCACTTACTTCCCATCTCAATGCTGTCAAGAAGATCTTTAAGTACCTCAAAGGCCAACCTCATTTAGGCCTTTGGTACCCAAAAGAGTCTCCTTTCAAGTTGGAAGCATATAGTGACAGTGATTATGTTGGTGCCAATCTGGATAGAAGATCCACAACTGGAGGCTGCCAATTTCTTGGAAAGAGGTTGATTTCTTGGCAATGCAAGAAACAAACCATTGTGGCTACCTCAACTACTGAAGCAGAGTATGTTGCTGCTGCAAATTGCTGTGGACAGCTCCTTTGGATTCAAAACCAATTGCTGGACTATGGGTACAACTTCATGAACACAACAATTTTTATTGATAATCAAAGTACCATCTGCATAGTCAAAAATCCAGTTTTTCACAGTCGAACAAAACACATTGAAATCAGGCACCACTTTATAAGAGATGCATATGAAAAACATTTGATAAAAGTGGCTAAAATTCATACTGATGATAATGTGGCAGATTTGTTAACAAAAGCTTTTGATGGACCAAGGTTTCAACACCTTGTGGTCAATATTGGAATGCTAAACCCTTGACTGCAAAGTTTAAGAGGAGGCATAGGCCTCAGGGGAGGCATATGCCTCAGGGGAGGATTTGTGCAAACTCTGCATATTTTTGTGTGTTATTTTGTTTACTAACACTAACTTTCTAATAATTCTTTAGTTTGTTTGTCTTTGTGTTGTTCTTGTGTGTTTTTGTGTCTGTTTTGCAGTTGTCTGTATTGCATTTTGTCTATTCCTTGTCTGGATTGCAGTTTGTCTATTCCATGATCAAGATCAAATTCATCAAGTGTGGTTCATTAGTATATGGTCAAGATAGCTAAAAGATTGTTGCTTGTTTCTTCTGAAATCAAAAGTACTGAAGCAAACAATTTGATTCCACTGAAGTTATAATACTGAAGAAAAGAAATTGAAGTCAAATTGTTCTTTCATTCATTCAAGAAACAGTTTACAGCTTACAGCTTACAAAAGTCAACCTACTACAAATGCATCTTCAAGATACGAGCTATACACTTACGCTAATCCTAATCTAGTACATATCATCTATTCCAACATCTAAGTGAATGTTGGATATGCATGATCGCTCACATATTTCACACTAGATGTTGGATATGCGTTTGTAGGTCTTGCATAACCACCCATTCCGTCTATCTCGATGGCTGGATATGCATGACCAATACGACGAAGATGCTAAGGACCAAAATGGAGAGTATGGATTGATGCAAACGTTGATGATGACGATGACCACACATGATGATGGAGAAAAATAACGTCTCCTGTGTGCTTCATCTATGTATTTCAACCAAAATGCAATCCATCCACCCTCCTTAAGCCCTTCTCTTATACGATGTGTGTTGATGCACCAAAAGCTGGCGCAGAGAGACCAAGAACCACCTCTCTATCTTTAGGGAGTGGCGGATTCCAGGCACGAGGCCTTTGTTGAGGCCGAGGTGCTGGAGGTTGGGAGTATGATGTTCCCTCCTTATAGGAGTCATCAGAATCATCAGCAGATTCACTTGGATTCACTACACTATCATCTTCTGAAGAAGGGAGAAAGGGTGATTTACTTGGTCGTGGATAGGGTTGAGGAAAGTAATGTAGCCATGGGTTTGAATCACCACTTGATGATGATGAAGAGGATGTTGAAGATGATGTTATGAGATCTATGATCTCAGGTTTGGTATTCATGGTACAATTTGGTTAATTGGGTTTTTGAAACTAGGGTTTGTGGGAAATATTTGGGGATCTTTGATGAAGAGATAAGTATGCATTGGGATCATTTTATAGACGGGTTCGAGGTTCAATGAGAATTAATGCGAGTGGGTGGCACAGTAACTCTAGAAACTTACCGAAGATATTCTTATCTTTGATGGTTTCTGCTGAAGTGTATAACTTCAGCAGATTGACCATATGTTTCTGCTGAAGCGTTATTCTGGGTTTGGTCAAAGTTGAAATACACGTCAGCGACGGTCAACCAAACAGTCTATTTTCTGTGACTATATTTTGTGGAAAAACTAACACTCCACCATCACTCCTTTTTTTTCTTTCCCTTCAGAACAAACCGATTCCCTCTCATCCTGTATCCACAAACTCTCACCATTACGAGAAACATAACCCTAAAAACTCATATCCCTCATGGCTCTTGAATTTAAAAATGATCACAACAAAGTTGCATTTCTGGGAAAAGGTAAGGGATATGAATTGTACGAACCAATGGTGGAATTCTTGAAAAGGTCCAAGATTTGCTATGCTCTAACACATTCTCCGAATGAGATATATGAATCACTGGTTACTCAGTTTTGGGAATCTGCTGAGAAGAGAAATGAGACAGAGATTATGGCTGTGATTGATGGAATAGAGCACATAGTGACAGAGGACCTAATAAGGAGGAAGCTTCGCTTGGAAGATGCTGATGGAGAATTTCACTCAAATCAGGAGGAAGTGCTTACTGGGCTAAGAGCAATTGGCTATCGAGGTACAAGGACTGATATGTGGCTGAAGAAGGAACTTTGCCCGAAGTGGAGGTTCCTGGTACACACGTTGCTTCAATGCATAAGCAACAAGTCAGGAGGATGGGACCAGTTCTCTACCCAACTAGGATGTGGTATTGTGTGTCTTTCCCAAGGGATAACTTACAATTTTTCTAAGTATATTTTTGAAAACATGGTTGAAAATCTTCAAAGGAAAAAGACTAAGTTTTTAATGTACCCAAGGTTTCTGCAAATGATTTTAGACACCACTACCCAAGCCCAATCCTTTTATCCCATAGGTGTTTTAACTGCTAAATTGTTTGCAACCATGAGAACTCACTTTCAGGGGGAACATCATCCCTTGCTTGCAGCCATGTTGCCCCAAGGCAATGAGGCTGCTGATGAGGAGAATGTGACTAATAATCCTCCTTCTTCACCTGTTGCTACTGATGGTAATCCATTAGTTAACAATGATGAGGGCCCCTCATCCACTGTTGAAGCAACTCATGTTGCTCCAGACCAGCCAGCTTGTCCCAGTCCACCACCCACACAAGTTACTCATGATGAGTCTGATCTTAATAGACTGCCCACACCAAGTCCTGTTAGGGATCCTCTCAATGAAGATCTTCCTCACTTTGAGCATGACCATGATTCTACTGAAAGGTCCAATGAAGCTCCCTTTACCACAGAGCAATCTGCTGGTGGAGCTGAGGACCCTATTACTCTCTCATCTTTCTATGCTCTTGTCAACAGGTATGCTACTGAGGTGTCTAGTCTGAAAAAGGAGCTTGCAGAGACAAAGTCTTCTCTTGGTAGTAAGATTGAAGAACTGCAGAATCAAGTCAAGGAATTAGAGGACAAACTTAAAGGGGGCTCCAAAAGGAAGCTTGTGGTTTCTTCTGATGAAGAACCAGAAGTACCTCAGTTTGGGTCTCTTGATATGTTGGCTGATGTGTCTCTTAATGATCCTTCATCAGTAGTTGCTGCTTCCTCAAAGAAGAAGGAACCTGTTCTTTACAAAAGAAGAAAGAGATCTTATTTAAGTAAGGTTTCTTCTGAAGCTTCAAAGGAACCTGGTGATGACAAGGCTGCATCTGCTGATGTACAAATGGAGGATGTATCTTCGGATCATGGTCAATCTTCATCTGGTCAAGAACCAACAGGCCCTTCACCTTCAGCAGATCATTCTGATGATGTTGACATAACCACTTCAGTTGATAATCTGCATCAACATGTTTCTCCTACAGTTGACTTGGGTATTTCTACTGAGGTTCCTTTCGTTGATATAACTGAAGATGAGTGTGCTAAGAAGCCTGATGATAAAGGGAAAGTTGTAATAACTGAAGATGAGCTTGGTCCAGACCTGGTAAGTGAGGAGGAAAGACTAGGACAAGCAAGTAGATTGGTTGAGTTTGAGAAGTCAAAGAAAAGTGTATTATTGGCTCAACAACTTGAAACAGAGGACTTTTCATCTTTACCTCCTGAGAGAAGAAGAGAACTGGATGCAATGCGTGTTCAGATGCCTGCTGAATACTGGGATGCTCTAACTCAGCACGTTATTTCAAGACCTTCTCTTGCTCAAAGTATACTAGGTGGAGATTTCAACAGTGAGAGTTATGTGGATCAAATGATGGCTCAGGGAAGACAAAGGAAGCAAGAAGCTATTGCACAAAGGAGAGCCATCAAAGCTCAGAAGAACAAAGAGAAACCTCCTACTAAATCTGAAATGAGACTGGTGGTGAAAAATCAATGCTCGATGTACAACTCTGGCTTAACAATGAAACAAGTCAAGGCTTTTCCTGATCATGTCCTGGTTCGCAAATATAAACAGATCATGGGGGACAACTCATCATCTTCAGCACCTTCTACCAACTTGAAAAGGATTGCTGGGAATAAAGTTGCTCAAGAAGCCAAAAGACTCAAGTCTGATGATTCTCCACCCAAGGCGACTTCTCCAGTCATTTCTGCTGAAGCAACTACTGAAGTTGCTTCCTCTACTGACAAGGGTCTATCTGCTGAACCATCTACCAATTCTCCTGAAGCACCTGATGTATCAGCTCCCACTTCATCTGTGGCAACCGTTGACACGCAAGAAGATTCTAAAGTTGAGGAAGCTGATCTCGCTGAAATAAAATCAAAAAGGGCGATAAAGATGCTTCATAGGATGAATGCACTTCGTCAAGGTGTTCCAACTAAGTCTCCCTCTACCTCTTCAAGTCTTACCACAAATGTTCAAGATGAAAATGCTCCCTCTGGGGAAATCTATAAGCCTGGTAGAAGGAAGAAGAGAATGGCCAAAAGATCTCCCTTGGATCTTGAAGCTGATGACTCAACTTTCATTATAGAGGATTCTGCTGCTGATTTTCCTGAGGGAGATCAAAATGTGTTGGTTGATTGGAATCTGAAGGATGATGAGATGAATGTCATTCATCGAAGGGATACCACTTCAATGGAATTCACCTTTCTGAAGGAAATTCTACACTTGGTAGACAGGGCAGATTTGCTTACTCTGTACTCTCGTGTTACCACCCATTACTGCAACAAGGCACCACAAGGTTCTGGGATGTTCTTACTGGGAGATCTTCAAGTCCTATTAAACTCTCATTCTCCCAATAGTAAAGCACATTCCATTTGGGAGAACTCACATCTGTGGAAGGTTGCGTCCTGGAGATTCTATCCTCTCCCTCGTGTGCATGTGCTTGAGACTAAGGGTGGCATCACTGTATGCATGCTTGCTGAAAGAAAGTATCCACTGCCCGAGAGACTTATGGAAAGGATGCTTAGTCAGAAATTGGAGATTTCTCCAGAACCAGTGGGCAATGAAAGACTGTCTGCTTCAACATTGGTGGGTTTGATCAAGACTCAACTTCTACAAAAGCAACAGGCCTCATCCTCATCCTAATCATGGTGCTTGGTACTCTCTGCATAACCTTGTTTGTTGCATTTAGTTTGTCTTATTTATGTTATTTTGTCAATTTCTGTGTTATTTTTCAATTTCTTAGTTAAAAAAAAAAAAAAAAAAAAAAAAAAAAAAAAAAAAAAAAAAAAAAAAAAAAACTACTGTAACTTTTATGCAGGTTTGTTTGTTGTACAATTCTGATGGTTTTTAACTCACCAGATATACCTTGTGTATGTCAAAGAGTTGGCTAGTCCAAAGGGTACAGCTTTGGTAAAGACACAACAAATCTGTTGATAGCTGTAATGGTTTGCTCAAAATCATAGGGTCTACAACCACCCATGCTTAACTGCTGAGGGTTGTATGGTCATCAATTCACCATGGTCTATTCCTTTTTGGAATCCAAGAATTGGCTAGCCTACATGTATATGGCATGTGGTAAAGGCAACTGAATCCATTATTGGTTCTCAATTCACCAATTCTAAGAATTGACTAGTCCTGAGCAAACGGCTACAGGTAAAGACAAGTCAAATCCGTTTATATAGTTGCTGATTTGCCAATAAATCAGATGGTTATCAATGTACCATAGTTTTCGAACTCAAACATATGACTACTCCAGTAGTGATGGCTATTGGTAAAGAGACATCAAACCCATTATTTTCAATGATTCACCTCTCACAGGAGTTAACACACCTGGAAGTGATGAGAATAGTATGAAACTTATATGTTTTCATGTACATGATGTCATATGTTGCTGCAAAGATCTGGTGTATCACAGTTCAGTCATCATAGAGATGTTCTTCTTCTGAATCTTTGTTGCTGATGTTCGAATGCAATCCTCTCAATGTGAAGCATTTGTGCTCGAGAAACTGGACCTTCATAGCTCACAAGTGTTTAAAGAATGGGGAGGATTTTGTTTGGAAATTTTGTCATAAGATGGTACAATCCTCAAAAGTATTAACGATCTATCAAGGAAACTGGAACTTAACCTAGTCAAATTCCAGTTTAGGGGAGGATTGTTGAGAATTACGGTAAACTACTGGATCTGCTGAAGTATCTGCCGAAGAGGTTCAGCTGAAGAAGAATGGATTCTGCTGAAGTTATACATCAGCTGAAGTGTTAAAGCAGAAATCGTGATTCTGCTGATAGTGCGAATCCACGTAGGAGAGATAAGCGCCGTATGTAGGCCGTATGCAGGAAAAGTCAGCGCCGTATGAAGGATAGGTTGGCGCCATATTGTTTAGAGTTTACTCAGAATGTGTTTGGAACAAAACAATATGATTAGTAAAACATGATGATTAGTTGCATGCTTGTCTAGGTGCATGCGTTGTTTATGTTTGTATTAGGAGCATACGTTGAAAATGCTCGTAAGTGATTAGGGTTTCTTGCCTATAAAAGGAACCATAATAGTTTGTATTAGATAAGCTTTTGAGAAGTCTTTCAAGTCTTGTAAAATTATCCGAAACATAGAGTTTCAATAAACAAAAGATCCATTGAGGATCTAAAAGTTCTTAGTTATTATAACTTGTATTTTCATTCCGCTAAAGAATACGAGTTGTAGAGATCTTCTATTAGTTTGCTTGTGATTACATAGGCAACACTAACGATCTCCGAGTGCTTAAGATCTATCAAGGTCTTTGTGTTTTAAACAACAACTAATCTTTTATGAAAACTAATAAAACTAAAAGTAGTTTATAGAGAACTGATTAAGGGCAGAAATAAGCTAAATGAATGACAGATAATTAAGCTTAACCAAACATACCTAAAGGGGATAAATTAGTACTAAAAAGCTAGAAAAGAGGCCTAATAAGCTATAAAGGGATCTAATCTAAACTAATCATACTAAAATAACTACCTACAGCCTTATAATACTTAAATAAGCTAGAAAAGAAATGAAATAAGCACTATACTACCTACTGTAGCAGCAGATCATGGGAACAAGGGGGGACAGAAAGGCAGATTTGCAGGCTCAAAATAAGCAACTAAAAAGCACTAAGAGGCTTCTAAGGGAAAAACAAAATGAGTCTACACTAATGTCTACCTAAATAAGCAAAAATAACATATTAACTCCAAAAGAATAAGCAGAAAACTATTTTACACACTTAATATTAATGTTAATAATATTTACTAATGTTTAGTAAATGATTAATAATCATATAATTATACTATGAATTATCATAATTAAATTGTAAACATATAAATAATACCGTTTAATCTTTATAAAATAACTATGTTAATAATTATTAGTAATTATTATATTGATTTATAATGAAGAAATATAAATTATATTATAAACATAATTATGATATTACCTTAATAATGAAACATAAAATTGAAATATGTATATAGAATCTGGTATAATTATGATATCTAAAAATATCATAATATTTATTAATATTTTGAAACAGGTAATATTAATATTAATTTAGTAACATTAATATTTTATCTTTTAATATTAGTTAATTAGATATAACTGATATCAGATATTTAATATCAGATATTTGACACCAGATTTATTATAAAACTTATAAGGCAACCATCGCCGACTCCAAACTATCCAAAAAGGTGGTCGTTCTGGGATTAGTTGGCTCGAAATATCGAGTCGAAAACCCAAATAACTAAAAAAAATATGTTTGGTATCAGTGTCTAATTGCAAGGAATTGGTGCTTACATGGCTTTTTCGGCCAAGTTAAAAGAACATATAGTAACATTTATCTTTATTTTCTATATTGTTCATCAAAGTTCAAAATCTGGTGTCAAATGTCAAGCTTGTATAATGCCTTAGCAAGTAAAAATATACTCGATTCATAATGTTATGGTGGACTAAATTTTAAAACGTTACAATGTAATATTTTGAATTCTAGTGCTAAACTTGGTTCACGAGAGCCGATGTTGGGTTAAGTTGTTGATACGTGATCTAGTTCATTAGCCTCTATGTTAAGTGTTCATAGGTTAGTTTTTTAACCTAATATATCTAATTAGCTCAATCATATTATATTGTAGAAACATAATATATACATAAAACTATTCAGCATCCATTTACCGTAGATAAAATTCATGAATTTTAATATAAAAGTAATGCAATAATTTCAAAACATAACAGTACAGTTATATATGTCTCGCAGAGGAATTTTCAAATGCTTACTCTTATTTTGATGCTTACCAAATGACAAATCTCCACCATCTATTTAGTTTGATCTAATGGTGGGGATTAACCTAAGATTTAATATGTCTAAACCTAAGTCCATGTTTTTTTCTTGTCTTTTTGTTTTTTTCTTTCCTTTTTTTTTTTTTTTTTTTTTTAATAAACGTTTTTTGTTAATATTCACGTTTAATTTTTTCAAAATCGCATTTTTTTAATATTCACGTTTTCTTTTGTTTGTTTGTTTTTTTTAATTCACGTTATTTACGTTTTTTTTAATTCACGTTTTTTTTCTCTTCCCTTTCATACGTTTTCGTCCGTTTCAATACGTTTTCATCTATTTTTCGTCCGTTTTCATACGTTTTCGCCCGATTTCATACGTTTTTGTCCGTTTTCATACATTTTTGTCCGTTTTCATACGTTTTCACCTGTTTTCTTACGTTTTCTTCCATTATTCATACGTTTTCGTCCGTTTTCATACATGTTTTTACGTTTTCATACATATTCGTCCGTTTTCGTCCGTTTTCATACGTTTTCATCCGTTATTAAATGTTTTCGGCCGTTTTTAAACGTTTTCATACGTTTCTGAATATCACAAGTGATATTCTAAATAGCACAAGTGATATTCTGAATATCACAAGTGATATTCTGTGATATTCAGAATATCACTTGTGATATTCTGAATGCCACAAGTGATTTTTTGAATATAACAAGTGATTTTCAACTAATGTTTTGTAACATGAAAATCATACGTGATATTCAAAATATCACACAGTGATATCAAGAAAATCACAAGTGATATTGATAATATCGCAAAGTGATATTCATACTATCGCAAAGTGATATTCAGAATATCGCAAACTCATATTCAGAATATCACAAAATGATATTCATAATATCACATAGTGATATTCAGAATATCACATAGTGATATTCAAAATATCACAGAGTGATATTCACAAAATCACAAGTGATATTCAGAATATCACAACGTGATATTTAGAAAATCACAAAGTGACATTAACAAAATATCACTTGTGTTTTTCAGAATATCACAAAGTGAATATCACAGAAATCACTTGTGATAGTCAGAAACGTATGAAAATGAACGAAAACTTAAGAAAATGGATGAAAACGTAAGAATACGGATGAATTCGTATGAAAACAGGCGAAAACGTATTAAAGAGTAAAAACACGTATGAAAACGTATGAAAAATGGACGAAAATAAAAGAAAAATGATGAAAACGGGCGAAAACGGATAAGAACGTATGAAAACAGATGAAAACGTATGAAATTGAAGAAAAAAAACGCGAATAAAAAAACGCGAAAAAAAAAAAAAAAAAAATGTTAATTAAGAAAAAACATGAATAAAAAAAAAAACAAAAAAAAGAAGAAAGACAAAAAGACAAAAAAAAAACCATGGACTTAGGTTTATCTACTAAATCTTAGGTTAATCCTCACCATTAGATCAAACTAGATGGATGGTGAGGATTTGTCCCTTGGTAAGCATGAATTTTTGAGTAAGCAAAATAAAATGCCTCATGTATGGCAATATAACTTTAATATTTGACATATCCTAATTATTAAATTATATAAAATTTGCCGATAAGGTATGAAGATTTAGGAGGTGAACAAATTAGTCATTGAGCTAAATAAATTATATTTTGATGCTAAGTTATTCATGTGTAACATTGACACTTGGCTTATTTTAATAAGGATAGGGATCCTCTAATGTTCATTTGAACATTAGAGGTAATGTTATGCTTCTTGTGATTGTACATTGTCATTATTGCAACACATTTATTTTAACGGCACAATCACAAAAAGCATAACATTACCTCTAATGTTCAAATGTACATTAGAGGATCCCTATCCTTTTAATAACATACTTTGAGGATATCTTTACCAATAAAATACATTATCTGCTTAATGCGTTGATGTATTCCACTACCCAATTATAATGTTTAAATATTTTTACCATCTTGATAAGCAAATAAGCCAATAAAATAAGCTAATCCAAACACCCTAAATATAATTTTTTAATCAACATTTTTATTGCTTGTGTTGATTAAATCGTAACTCACTACTACAAAAATTAACATAGAGCCCGGTTTAAAAGGTTAAAAGAGCCCGGTTTTGCCTGAGGGCACAAAAGGGGGGGACTCTATGAGAAATTGCTATAGAGCCCGGTTTTAAAAACGGGCTCTATTATGTGTTTTAGAGCCCGGTTGTGCGTTTGAAAACCTTGCTCTATATGATTAAAAAAAACAATTTTTAATTAGCATAGAGCCCTGTTCTTTACTTACAAAACATGGCTTTATGATTTTTATTTTTATTTTACTTTTTTGTTAAGTACCACCTGCTGATTTCCATATACAAGCTTTTTATTTTCAGAAACAAATGCAAAACCAACAAAAACAATAAATTCTAACACAACCATAACCATGAATGTCATATCATACCTAACGGATTGAAGATCCAAGGTCAGTTTAACATGAGTTTTATCGACTAACAAACATACTAGATACCACTTATTAAACATCACAATAGTTTTCACATTCAAGCGTTTTATTGAGCTAAAGGAAAGGAGATATACAAAACGACATGACCACATGCCAACCTTTCCTAAACACTAAAACGATTGATGATCAGATGCCACACACTGAAATGCATGAGCTCATGATGTCGTCCAACTCCTTTGTAGTAAAAGGCTTCTTGTCATTCCAAGGCATCTACAAAAATAACATTTATAAGATAGCATTTATAATACGCACAAGAAAAAACATGATCATAAGGATAGGGAGGATATGAATGAGTAATACAACTGAACATTAAAAAATATATATGCAGTCATATATGAAAACAAATGTGAAAGTCTAAGTATATATTATTTAATCAGTTAGATTACAGATGCTTGTGTGATAAAAGTATTCATGCATTAGATATTTAAATAAAAGTATAGTGGATTCCAAAAACATTATTCTTTTAACTTCTAAAATTTCATGTGATTAATGTTTAAACAAATGATAACTTCAAACAAAAATTTAGTATACCCATGTATAGAGCTTCACCTCGATAGACTATAAACAGGGGAACCTACATGCTTGTAACTAAACATATGCAACAACCTTACGTTTTGAAGAAAATCTAGTCCAACTGATTCTAAATGATCAAGAAGGAACCCCATAAGAAAAACCAACAATATAATAATGTTTCGCTTCATGTGCGAGAATAGTTTCTCATATCATCCTGCAACACAAAAGGTGGCATTGGCTAGCAGTTAAGTCACATTTGCACTATTTTGTTTCCTTATATTAAACAGCCCTTAATTCTAATTTGCATTCAACAACTTAATTTACAGCAGCATTTGTTTTGGCATTCAACATAGTGGCCTAATATATCAAACAACTTTTAAGTCACATTTGCAATATGTTATTTTTTCAAGTCAAACGGCCGTTAAGTCAAATATGGTAAACCTAATGGTTGCACATGAATATCAGTTTCGGACCCAAGTATTACAAACCTTTCACATATGGATTGCAGCATTGGTAGTTGGGCGACTCAATTACATTTCAGCCACTTCCTAATGATGTTGAAAGAAAAAGATGCATAGTTAAATCAACTCCAATACTATCACTCTTTCTTATAGCTTTATGAAACCTTAATGCACCCTCAAAAACTATGTTTTGACTTTTTTGAGGGTCGTATACACTATAGTCATCCTACTTGTATCATTGTATGCAGTTCCCTTGCATATTCCATCGAAAACTAAAGGAGTCTAAGCTGACATTCACTGTTTCAGTGACTTTCATGTTTTACAGCAAAACCAGGAATACTTCCATCTCCTAAGGACTATGCATGTTTCATTTTCTACAACCATATATCTTGTTTGAATGCTATGTATGTGTTTCAGTTATGAGTTCACAATTCAGGTTTTATGTTCTACAACATGGGGGTTAATCAATTGGAAAATATGATACTAATTCCTGACTATACCTATGAAAGTTCACTAAAGAACGACTGATGAAGCACGAACTTAATTTGCAGCGACATTTGTTTTGGCATTCAACCTAGTGGCCTGATCTACCAAACAGCCCTATAACCTCGCAAACCAACACCTTTAATGGACCATTATAGGTATCCTTCAAAAAATGACATAATGAAAACTAACAATGAGAATGATTTTAAAAAAATACCTATCGAAGCACCGGAAACGACGTCGTAAATGATATCTTTAACATTACGGTGATCACCTGCTGTCATATCTTTAAAGCTAAATTAAGAGTAAACATAAAAAATACAGTTACATATGACATGGCAGTTTACAAATATTCACTTATTCAAAAAAAGTTATACATAAAAAAATTAGATTACCTTCAAGTCCTATACAGGAATTAGATTCTTCATAAATGTGACAACGTAAATGCATATGCCAACTGATTCAGCAACTACAGTATTCACAAATCATATGTACAAAAAAAGTTTAGTCAGCACGATCCATGTCTTTTTAATTAGCATTCAGGTAATAATACAAAAAGTGGCAAAAATATATAAAAATCATTGGTCGTGATTCATCATTAACTTCAACAAAACATAGAGGCGTCTTCAGTATTCTTTCTGACAACCAATAATTATTAAGGTAGCACTTGACTAACACTCAAATCGTCTTTATAAACATAATATATAGAAGATGAAGTGACTCGTCGTTATCCTGTCAAAATACAGAACACACTGAAGAGACTCGGAACACGCTGAAGATAACAATTATGTTCCCTCTTGTGTCCAACTAGGAGGTTATATGAAGTTGAACACATTTCAGATCCATTTCACCTGCTAGACCCATTGACTTGTTTCCTTATTAGTTAAATCTCTTAGCATAGCCATATGACCGAACCATTTGTATGTAACTGGATTAATGCTAAAGTCCAATATATCTTCTTATTCTAAGTTATCTTCTCTGCAGGTACTCATATGATGGGAAGCTGCTTTTGGCGACTACAGAAGCAGGAGATCCTGGAAGATGTGAGCTATGTGGTCAAACAATATGTCATAAGAGGTTAAAACATAGTAATTAAGTGACATCCAAACTAATGGTGTTAAGAAAATATACCTTGCTCAACCATATCATGCTCAACCACATCTTGCCCAACCATATCATGCTCATCCATATGCTCATCCATAAGCTCTTCCATATCAGCCTAACATTAACAAAACATGCAGCAATTGCAACTTGATTAATGATAAACGTATTAAGACATAAGCACAAGCATAAACACCCATTTGTGATAGCAAATAGCACAACGAAACACATAATTTGTGGCAGCAAAACCAGGTCCTAAAACACCTATTTTGGACAGCAAAAAGCAGGTTCAGATGCCCAATTTTTAACATTAAAAAAAGTCTTATCAAACACCCCATTTGATACAGCAAATAGCACAACGAAACACACCATTTATGACAACAAAACTAGGTCTGAAACACATATTTTAAACAGCAAAGATCAAGTTCAAACGCCCAATTTGTGACAGAAAAAAGTCTTACACTCTTACCAAACACACCATATATTACAGCAATTAGCACAACGAAACACACCATTTATGACAGCAAAACACAACCAAAACACCCATTTACAACTAATTATATTGTTTTCATATTGAAAATAAAGATCTGTTTTGGTGTCGCATTATTTAATTCCCATACAGAGCCTAAAAAAAACAATAAATTTCAACAATTTCTTTCCAAAATCAAGACCTTATTAACTAACAATATAAAAAACGTATAACAGACAGATCTAGTTCCATAATCAAATGTAACAACAACATTAATGAGATATCATAAAGATTAATTGAAGAACAAACATCAATTGTAGAAAATTGGTACCTCCTAATTCGAATTAGTCGGTTGCTGGCTTGGTTCTGTGACGGAGGTGGCCTGTGACGCCAATGGTGTGCGATGGTGGTGGTGGTGGTGTGCGACAGTGGTTAAGTGGTATTGGTAAGTTATTAAGTGGTCTTGGTTACTGGTGTGTGAGGAAGGTTGTGAAAGTGAGGGGGAAAGAGATCGATTAGGGTTTTGTGAATGTAATGAAATTTGGGGAGGGAAAGAACGCGCCCTTTTGGATTAAATTTTTAGGTTTTAATTTTGAGAACCGCCTAACTTATAATTTTATAAAGCCAACTTTGATTTAAAAAAGATAAAAGAAAGAAGAAAAAAAATAGCATTAAGGATTAGAGCCCGGTTTTGTAGAAGAAAACAGGGCATTAAGGGTTTAGAACATAGAGCCCGGTTTTGTGTTAGAGAACATGGCTCTATAAGACGAATAGAGCCCGGTTTCTTAAAAGAAAACCGGGCTCTATCGGTTTTTAACATAAAGCCCGGTTTTTTACGAGAAAACATGGCTCTATACCCCCTTTTTTTTAAACGGAATCCATTTAGAGCCCGTTTTTCACTAAAAAAGGGCTCTATGAAAGGGGCTCTATTCTCAAATCTGTAGTAGTTGACAGAAAAAATACTAATTAAACTTAGATTCGTTTAATATTAAGGTGATTATATACGCCTTCAATGTTTTAAGTTGAATAAAATCATTATTTATAATTTAAAAAATAACATTTCTTATTAAGTACTCCGTAAATATTTTGGGAAGTAATATTTATTAAGAAATTAAAACTACAATAAGTTAGTTGGAAGTTATTAGTACGTTTAAATACATTAATCATAACCGTTATAGTTATAAGAACTTGGTGCCTATAAGGCCGTTATAGTTGCACCGGCTATGCATGTTATACGCCCATCGCCAAGATAATTACGTTTTTTTTTTTTTTTTTAAGTGTAAAATGAGGTGAATGGGGCATTTTTGTTGTGTATTATAAAATGTTATTATAGGAAGTTTTTTGTTTGTTTGTTTGTTTTTTTTTTCAAGTGTATAATACAAGGTATATACATGTGAACGCAAGTTACCCAACATAAAGAAAAAAAAATGTGTTACCAAGTAGAAAAAACCGATAATTAACTGAAGTAAAAAATCATGTGTTTCCAAGTAGAAAAAACCGATAAGTGACAAATGTCTCGCTCACACTGATAAATTAAATATGAGTATTCTAAATTATATTTAAATTTAGAATACTATGCTAGCAAAATTATGTATCATATTGTTGGGAATTCTGCAAAGTAGGAATTCTGCTGATGTTACTACCGAAGGATTCTGCTGAAGTTCAATGTTTATGCTGAAGAACAGAATCTGCTGAAGTAGTACTAGAAGGGTACCCGCGCAATGCGGCGGCGGGTACCCGATGACTATTTTGTAGCGAACAAATATTTTTTATTTTTACGTCTAATTCAAGTAAGTTTCTCTCTTTTCAACTCCGCTTCTTCTCGACTACTAAAGAAAACTCATAAAAATATATCAAAATGGATGTTGAATTAAAGAGCACAAAATTTTAAAAAATATGGTGAAATTAGATCATAAAAAAATTAAACGTATTAAAAAATATTTAAATTTAAAAATAAAGGTGATTAATTAGTTAGGAAGTGACATGTGTCACCCCATTATTGGAGCTCTTTATTTTAGTTTGTTAGAGCTCATTATCTTTATTTTTTAGTTAGAGAAGTGACACATGTCACTAAATGATTGGAGCTCCTTATCTTATTTTTTTTAATTCATTCCATAATAAGCAAGTAAAAAAGTCTGAATTTTTAAGCCTTCTAATTTTAGAAGGCCTAAATGCATTATAAAGTAGTATAGATAGTACGTAGTTTGTTTCTGCGGAGATAATTATTCCGTGTATTCTATAGTATTTCTACTGATATAGTCAATCAGTATTAGTTTGTTAGGATATGCATGAGCTATTTTAGGTAGTGATATGCATTTATTTTATATTATTGTTTATTTAGGGTTCCTTGTGTATAAAAGGAACTAGTAGCTTTTGTTTTAGAGAGCTCTTGAGAAAACATTCCAGAGAAAACATCTTAAGTGAGAGAGAAAAAGATCCATAGAGGATCATTATTTTGATTAGAAAAACCTTGTTGATAACAATGATTGAATAGATGCACAGCGGATAATAATTAACAGAATCAAAGTTAATTAAACAAAACATTTGCGTTAAAAATTATTTGTCTAATACTTATATCATGGAACTGTGCATGTTGCGAATTAAAAACTAATGCATATCATCAAGCTGCCGACATATATAAAGTACGTTATCGTATACTAGACGAGTGTCCGTGCATAACAACGAGATTTTATAGCGGCAAACATTTATAATTGTAGTGTTCTGAATGAAATGCGAATAATAATTAACACAATTAAAGTTACCAACAAGGTTTTTCTAATCAAAATAATGATCCTCTATGGATCTTTTTCTCTCTCACTTAAGATGTTTTCTCTGGAATGTTTTCTCAAGAGCTCTCTAAAACAAAAGCTACCAGTTCCTTTTATACACAAGGAACCCTAAATAAACAATAATATAAAATAAATGCATATCACTACCTAAAATAACTCATGCATATCCTAACAAACTAATACTGATTGACTATATCAGTAGAAATACTATAGAATACACGAAATAATTATCTCCGCAGAAACAAACTACGTACTATACTACTTCAGCAGATTCTGTTCTTCAGCATAAACATTGAACTTCAGCAGAATCCTTCGGTAGTAACATCAACAGAATTTCTACTTTGCAGAATTCCCAACACATACCAATTTTATAAAAAAAATTGTTTGGTATCCACCAATTTAGTACAATAATGATTAATTTAAGTTTATTTAAAATATGGGTTTATTCTTAATAGAGAAATTATCCTAAATTTAGACGTACTTGTTATAAAATGTTTTCATCTTCTAAATGATAACATAAAATAATTTATGTTCAATACGTTCTTGTCATCAATTAAATAATTTGGATTATTCAAGTAAATTTTAAAAATTAAGATTGACCAAACCCTTATAATACTCATTAAATTTATGTTATCTGTTGGGATAACAAATATCGCCCTAACATTACCATGATAATAGATAGTTCGGGGGAATTTCATATATACCTAAGGAAACTTCAAAAATTACATATTTCTTCAAAACACAAGTTTTTAATGCATGATGTACAATGCTATTAAAGCATGCTTTGGAGAAATATGTAATTATTGAAGTTTGAGTGGGGATGTATGTAAATGCCCCTTTTATTTAAATACGTGTATCCATAGTATTAACTTGAGTTCATTAACTATATTTTCAGAAAAATGTTGGTAATTATGTAACTGATAATATATATTTTTATAGTTTTCATATAAATAATGAATTATCATTATCATTTACTATAACTTTTGGGACGCGTAACATTATGTCACCTCCTCTTCCCTTATGCAATAAAAAATGCTAAGAGAACCACTAATTCCTGAGAAGATGAGTTTACATAATAGCATTTATTCGGTTTATTAGACTACGCATAAGTTTATTTGTCAATCTTATACGTTTTGGCATCTTTCTAACATGCAACACAAAGTACACCATTAGTTTCTTTTAAAGGAGATGGGTTTGCTAACCTGGCCATGTAAAGCATCATTCAACAAGACTCTATATTCAAGCAATCAAGCTTTAGTATTTGCGATAAATGGCGTGGTCTTTTAGAAGTGAAGTTGGTAACATTGCAAATAAAACCAAACGCATTAGTATACCCATACATATATCGATGCTATACACAGCTTATACCTTAAAATACAGACACATCACCTTGATCAATACATGCTCAACCCACAAGTTATTGACGATATGATCACACAACATATTGCAAGAAAATGATAAAGAGATAAAAATATTTACCATATAATTGTAATATCAAAACAACTTCACTACTGCATGTTATGGTGTTTACTTTGCCACCATAAAAGATAATTTTAATATTTTTTATCCACATCGGTATGAGTTTTCTTTGGATTAAATATTTGATCACCAAAACATTTTAAATTATGTTTTTAGAAAGCTGATGTGACGCTGACATGAATAGTGGTACTGGGTGTTTATTGCAGAGGCGTGTGATATGATGATCTTGGAGGTGAATTCTGTGAACCAACCTATCAAAGTGACGCTATTTAATAAAAAAAAAAAAAAAAAAGAAGCCAACAATGAGTACATGGATATTTTGATAATTCAATACTAAGTGAGTTAAATACACAATTTTCAACCATCTATTATACCTAAAAGTTGAACCCCATTATTTAATGTGCAAGAGGGTTTGTACACAAATCATGTACGGTACAACCTATCTAAAGCCACACAAAATTACATCCATTTATCAACATGGCGAATTGAATGCATACGCATGAAAGGTCTCCTTCAATGGAGACACACGAAAAGACTATGGTTTTAATGGGAGGTATGCAAAGAAACATGAAGTTATTAGAACTTTTGGATGACTCTTAATAATGATCTTATTTATTGTCAATTGTAAAAGTTCATGTATAAATACCATGCATGTGGATATGCCATATAATTGGTGGTGCTGGAGGCAAAGGTGGTGTGGCTCAGCTAAAGGTGGAGGTGGCGATGGCGGGGAAGGTTCGAGTTCCATGAAATGCGATCTTACACTGCATTGCTACACTGAACCACCACCACCCGACAATCCTACACCGCATTGCTTATCATATTAAAAAAGAGTACGCTTTTTTTCTCAAACTTTAATGAAACTATGTTATTTTTATTTTGTGTATTGTTTTTTTTCAAGTTGGTCGTCATCTTCTTTGTTTTGTTTAAAGGTATATATTTTTTTCTAAAAACCCTAATTAAGTTGTGTTATTTTTGTGATTTTATGTATCTGTATGTGTATGTTTGTTTTCTCAAAACCCTTAACGAGAATGGTTTTTTTGAATTCGTGCATGCATATGTTGGTTTTTTTCCATGTTGATCATCTTCTTTGTTTTGTTTAAATGTATATGTTTTTTTTTATAAAAACCCTAATGAAACTGTTTTTTCAGATTTGAATGATCAACTTGCTCATTGTTATCTGATTTGTTAACTGTATAGGAAAACTATTAGATGAATATGAAATCCTAGAGTCAATGGATGTTCCGTTATTTAGTATCTCCATAATTAGTTGATAATTAGCGGTTTGTCACCCAATATATAATAAAATTGGAGCAGGTGGATTTGGAAGTGTTTATTAAATTGTGAAATGATAACTTTGTTTTTGTTTGTGGAAGTTTGAGGGAAATTGGTAAAGGAGATGAGATTGCATGGTTTGCGGATGGTGATTATTCCATACAGAACGAGTCTAATTCGTCTATTGCTTACAGAATCGTTGATGCACATAAAGGACATGCTTCCTAACTTGGCTGCCTGGTCTGCCTTACCTACCATTGGAGTACTTAAATCCACAGGTAGCTTCATAGCAACAGCTATCACTGCGAGAGAAGCAACATTCAAACTGAAGTATTTACAAGGAACCAATAGCCCTATATATATGGATTGGATCCTACTATGCATGCACCCCATAAATATAAAAATAGGGGGTGTTTGGGTTTTATCTCTCTCACCCAATCATTGGGTGCATGAGTTTCCTTGCCAAAATATTATAAGATGGGGTGATGGGGGTGCTTGGGGTGTTTTGTGTTTGTCACTTTGTTTTGTTTTTTTTTTACTTTTACAACTTATCTTTTTTACAAATTTTATTTTTTTGTTTTACAAGTTTTATATAACTTGTTAGATCTAAAAAAAAGTCAACGAAACCAAAACATCACCACCAGAAACATCACCACTACTTTTTAATTTTTTAGATCTAACAAGTTTTTAATTATAAAAAAAATAAGTCTTTAGCAGTTAAAAAAACTTGTTAGATCTAAAAAATAGTCAACGAAACCAAAACATCACCACCAGAAACATCACCACTACTTTTTAATTTTTTAGATCTAACAAGTTTTTAATTTAAAAAAAAAATCAATCTTTGCCAGTTATAAAAACTTGTTAGATCTAAAAAATAGTCAACGAAACCAAAACATCACCACCTGAAACATCACCATAACATAACAACATCACCACAACATAACCATAAGGAACGAACGCGTAACCACACCCATAACCACGATCTAAAAAGTTTTTAGATCAAGATCTAAAAACTTTTAGAGAGAGAGATATAGTGAGAGAGAGATTACTGTGTGTGAGGATAGTGAGAGAGAGAAGGGCAGATATCAACTCAAGACAGATATCACAAGAAGAAAACGCGTACACGCTTAAACCATAAGGAACGAACGCGTAACTACACCAATAACCACACACGTATACACTCTTTTATAATAAAAGAGTATTAGTAAAATTATTTAGTAAAAGTATTTATAATAAATTTTGTATTTATAAAAATATTTAAGAAAATGTATTTGTATAAGTATTATAAATAAAAGTTTTATATAAAATGTGTTATAAAAGTTTTATATTAAAAGTTATATTATAAAAGTTTTATAATAAAAGTTGTATTATAAAAGTTAGTATTAATATAAAAGTTTGTAAAAAAAATGTAACAATAAATAAAGTTGTTAAAAATGTACAAAGTTGTATTTCTTATAAAATTTTGTTAAAAATAAAAGTTATAAAAGTTGTTGTGTTTTTTATTTTTTAGGTGTTCGGTACTGAAGTTGCTTTAACTGATTGGGTGCAATCTACTGCTCAATCGAACGGTTTTCTTATTGTTAAAGGAAGAACTAAAACAGATAGGGGCTATAAGTACTCTATCGAATTTTTGTGTTCTAGACATGGGACGTCTGCACGTGAAGGTTTAGAAGATGAACTTGAACGACAGACTAGTACCGCTAAAATTAATTGCCCATTCAGATTACTGGCGAAATTTATAAAAGGTCGAACTGGTTGGATCTTGAGGGTCAAGTGTCCGAGGCATAATCATGAATTTGTAGACTCGTTCCATGATTTTTCACAGGCCATGCGATTAAAAGAAAGTGAGTTAGTTTTGGTGAAGCAGTTGACAAAAAAACAAGTAGCACCACGAATTATACTTTCTTCACTAAAAGAGAGTGATCCGAATAACGTGTCTAGCATTAAAACGGTATATAATGCACAAGACAAGATATGTCGCGCCAATCGTGGTGATTTGACTCCGATACAACTCCTTTTAGTACATTTGAGGCGTCAAGGTTATACATATTACCCCAGGGTAAATGACCACACCAATGAGCTGGATGAAATATTTTTTGTTCACCCGATGTCATATGCCCTGTGGACAACATATCCGAAAATCATGCTGATGGACTCCACATACAACACCACGATGTTTAAACGTTTGCTTATTTACGTAAATATATCAATAACTTGTTTGTTTAGAATACATTTCTTATAATTGTTTCATCATGTAACAGCCAGTGACTGAAGACTATGAGCGTCGATACTTCATGTGGAAGGAAATATTTCAACAAAAGTACTTTGGTCAAGCCTCTTCTTCAACGCAGTGCTCAAACTGCGAAACTAAAGATAAAACGATCAACATGCTATTGGCTCAAAACAATTTGTTGAAGGCAAGAATAAAGACGTTGGAGGCATCACTGGAATTGGCAAGAAATCCAATTGATCACGCATGTCAGTCGAGTGGAATACTCTATGAGCTTATAGATGACATTAATAATCTTCATGTGGAGTAGATTTCGTTGTAATATTAGTAACATTTGTTGTTGTACTTGTTTAATGTTTTAATGCCTAATGTTTTAATGTTTTAACGTAAAAACACTACACAAATAAATATACTATACATATAAAAACACTACACACATAAATACACTCTTACATATAAAACATTACACAAATAAATACACACTATGTATATACACTACACAAATAAATAATAAAACAATACACAAAACATAAAAAAAAAACAAAAAACAAAAAAGAAAAAAAAAGAAATCCAATCATTTGCCAATCATTGGCTCAATGATTGGTCTATGGGGTGTTGGGGAAGGAATTAATGGGGTGTTGGGGTAGGCTCCCCCTACGGATTTTATAGTACGTATAAAATCAGCTAGCATTGCTAGGGTGCAAATCAAAGATGCTACAACTATATACATACCAATCCATGGCATAGGTTTGCTGTATTCAGTTTCCCATTCTGAGTTCCTCAATAACTAATTCAGGAAACGTTTATTTTCCAAGGATAGGTTGCTGAAAGAAAATATTTCCATAGAAATATTGTAGTACATGGAGTTTGCATCCATAGGTTGGCTCATCCTTCTCGGGAAAACAAAATGGCAATCTGTGATAAATTAAATATATAGTGTATAACAGGTGCAGGATTTGTTTTTAGAAAGACTTTTAATTGGTAGTAATAATATGAATGATTTACAAGGAGCTGAGTATTTTCGTGACTTATGGAATGGTTTAGGCAATGGAGAAGAACATGAATGGCATGCAATATTACAAAATCCTGTTCTTAAAGGTTGTAAAAGTTATCAAAAGAAACTTCGAGTAACTTCTCTACGACATTTGGATATGAAGACTGTGTGACTAAAAAACACTACTACGGAGTATAATTCAAAGGTAACTTCTTAAAGGTTGTAAAAGTGATTAAAATAGTAAATTATTTTATGATAAAAACATCTAGGATTGTTTTTATCATAAAATAATTTACTATTTTATTAACTCACATACGGTATAGAAAAGTTCTTATGCTTGTGGGTGTGTTAGGGTAAAAATGTTTACTATTTTTACTGGATGTTATAAGATCATGTTAATAACTATTACTCGTATTTATTAACATTAAATGAAAAATTAAGTTACTTTAATAATCACTTGGTTATTCAAGTGTAATATGGATCAAATCCGTCATTTTTGTTACACTTAATAATGTTTTATAATAGATTAAACATTATCTAATACAATAAAAATATTGTTTTATTGAATCATATTCAAAAAAAAATTAATATATTGATTAACTCTTAATAGCTAATCCACTTATAACTAGAAAAATAACTGATTTTGGATTGTAACTTATGATAATTATTCCTTATAAAAATATCTTATTTGATGTTTATTTAGCAGTAGCGGCAAGTATGATTAATAATTTTATCTAGTTTATAAAAAAAAAAACATTTTTTTGGGTGTGTTGAAGTAATGTGGCACATGTGAGGCCCAAATGAAGATACTCATTTCAACAAGAAACAGACTATATAATTCCTCCTAACTTGCTCACGCACAGACTGTATAATTCCTCTTAACTTGTTCACGCCGGTTTCATGGATAATAATTATTACACATTAGACTTGTTTAATAAACTAATAATGAACAAATCAGTCTAATGATATGTTAAAAAGGACATATTCTAAAATATCAAGGAGAAAACATGTCATATTTAGACTATTTTGCCAATAATGTTACCTAAACATACAATTAGCTAAATCTGATTTGTAAATAATTTTATAAAATTATGTTACTCATCATAATTTTTATTTATCCAACTACTATAGATAATTCCAAGGTTTATTCTACAGTACATCAATGAAAGTTCATCCACTACGTGTGAATAGTTGACAGATTATCTATTGACTCAATGATAAAAGAAATTAGTGAGTGTTGTACAAAGCTCAACCAATTATCTGGCTTCAGGGACGTCGAAGACCAATTGAAGAAAGTGCTTCACAAACTGATGTGGTGTCAGGGAGTAATTTACAAGGAGCTACAAACAACACCAGGGTCAATGAGTTCTAACAAATGTTTCTCTGACTCTAAAGACTTGAAAAAGATAAGTTTTATCGATATACGAGAAACTAACATTGGGACTATAAGTTGTCAAATCGGGTAAGCCGAAAGTACGCTCAAGACTAGCCTACTAAGCACGTGCCTATCTATTGCAAGTTGGCAAGTTACTATGCACCTATGTGCATCTACTGTTTCCCGCTCTATATAAACCAAATGTTGTAACTAGCAAGGTTGCAAAAATCGCAAAACGGTAGTGAGGCGGTCGACCCCCTGTAGCTTGTAATCGGTCTAGGCGGGATTAATCGGTGATTAATCGGATTGGCATTTTTGGCAAGTTTTGGGTATTTTTGGGTATTCCCGAAAAGATTTTTCTTAAAAACATCTTGTAATAGATATAAACAACGACTATAAGTGATTAATTTGTTCAGGGTTGCAAAAATAGCAAATCGGTGATTAATTGTATTGGCATTTTTGGCAAGTTTTAGGTATTTACGGTAAGTGTTGGTATTTTCGGCAAAATTTTCCTTGAAAAACATCTTGTAATAGATATAAACAGTGATTATAACTAATTTACGGCGAGTTTAGGGTATTTCCGGTAAGATTTCCATGTTTTCGGCAAGTTTGACCATCGTTAACCGCCGTTGACTATGGTTGACCGATTTATTTTAACGATTTACATAAATCGGAAAGGTCGGTGGCCCATTAGCACCTAATCGGTGATTAATCGGCCTTGTAGACCTTTTTTGCAACACTTTGTAACCGAGTTAAGTAGAGAATCTAACATATAAATTAATACAAAGTATTAAAGTTAGGATCCTTATTTCCCTAAGAACAACAAAGCAAAGCTAGCTACCTCTTGCTGTTTGATTTTGGAGAGTTAACTTGTCATCAACCAGGATAGTTTTTCGCAAGCTATCCGTTGTAATTCTTTGATTCATTTCCAATAAGAATTATAAATTTGAAAAGTACAAATGGTGTTATTAGCGTGTAAGAGTCGTTCTCATGCAAACCCGATCTCAATGTTGATGTTCATCAGTTTTCACTTGCTTAAATAATATTCAACACCAATAATTCACTAATCAGGCCTCATAAGTCAACTAAATTGCAAATAGGCAACAAAAATTGACACTTTACAAATTGCAATATTCATATCAGTCGCAAATGAAAACAATATTCAACACCAATAATTCACTAATCTGGCCTCATAAGTCAACTAAAAGTACATAAAACAATATAGTTTCAGATAGTAAATAGATCTAAGGAGGGTGTTTGTTTATGGAAATATTGTTCAATCTTATTCTTGGGCTTATGTGCATATGCGGTTTCGGCTTATGTTTCAAAAGTCCATGTTCCGGCTTATTTTAATACTTTTGGGCTTATTTAAGCTTATTATGACCCATAATAAACTTAACAAAACTAATAAATTTCAAAATAAGCCAAAAAAACTGGGCTTATGAGACATAAGCCGAAAACACATAAGCTCGTAAGCCCAGAAATAAGCTAAAACAAACACTTGATCAATTATGAAATAAGCAGGAAAAACATGGGTTTCTGAAATAAGCCTAAAAAATAAGTATAACTGAATACAAGATCACTTGATCAATACATGTGTTAGGTCACTAGTTTTACAAACACAAGTTATAAGAGAAGAGATAAAGGCGGATGAACAAGTATCACACACACACACACACGTTGATATGAAGACCGGTTAGGCGTAGAGAGTATGTGAAAAGAAAACTTGAACAACCAACCCTCAAATGAGGGTTTAGAAGATTATTTATAGGAGGGAAGCTAGGGCAACACTCCTAGTTCCCATCCTTTCTTATGTGGGCTTGGGCCTAAGCTTATGGGCCTTCTACATAAGCTTGACCTTAAACAAACATAAAGGCCATAATAAAGCTACCTATTACATATGAAATATAAATACTTGAAATACTGTTTAGGAGTGATTCCAACAATCTCCCCCTCAAGTATATATGAATGTAAACGGTGAAGGCGTTGATGTAATAGTAGCTGTGACGTCTTCTGACATTCTTCTTTCTTGTGAGAGGAATTGCCTTGATTCGAACAATCTCCCCAGTGTAGAGAGATAGTTATCTTTGAACAGTTATGCTTTGACGTCATCTTTAACTTTGTTCTTTGATCATTGTTCTTCGTGGTGAAAGTGATAGTATGTTGTTGTCTGCATCAGTCTGCCTCAGGTCTGCTTCGCTGCTCCAGTGTCTCCACGTCATTCTTCATCATGCTCACACGCTCTTTGACGTTGGAATTCAATACTGATGAAGTTCTCTAAGTCTTTAACTTTGTAGATTCTTTGGTTTGACGAAGAATCATTCTGACGGTTGTGTTGCTTTAGAGTAGAACTTCCATTAGTGATGATGTTGGCGTGAGCATGAGAAGAATCAGCACGATCATCCTGCTCCGGAGCTTCCATAAGAAGAAAACATTTCAAACGGTTAGTAATAAGCAGGTTCCGGCACTTACAAGTTTGAACTTCGAGAGTGTTAACAGCATAGTGTGAAAACACAACTCTAATTCTTACAGAGGCCGTTCCTGAACTGGAGTCCCACAAGTGAGATAACGCGATGTACCGAAGTACATCTACAGTTCAGATGAGTCGCTGAGGTACACCGAAGCATCACCTCACGACTGTAGACCGTTTGAGACACACTCCGCGTAATCCACGGGGAGTTACCGAAGTGACCTGCTGTCAGGGCTGTTTGATGTTGACCCTGGCAGGAGTTTCCATTCAATCACTGAGGATCACAGATGTGAACCTCTCATAAATGTTCTCGACAGATTGCTAAGATCTGTGAAGGACTCGATATGAACCACTGATGATCTTATTTGTTGATCATCAAGTGATTAAATGTCAAGTGTTCCTAAGAGATCTTTTGATGAATCTCGTGGCTCTAGACTCAATAGTGCGTTTTGGTTTTCCTGAGCGGAGACTAGGGAGAAGGTCTCCTTCTTCAATACCAGCGATCTCTAAGAGAAAGCCAATAGTTTACGTAAGGTTCCCTGTGAGAATGAAACAAGCTTCTGTTGAGAGAAACTTGAGTGGCTAAGAAGGTTTAGTGCATGCGTCACTGGGTCCATGACGACTTTTAATCTTCAATACCGGTGTCACTAAGTGACAACCAGTAGCATATGAATTGAACCCGGTGTCTGCCCTAAGTTGAATAATCTGGAGGGCTGTTTCTTTTCACCCTTTACTTTACATTTCTTTTTGATTCTTCAACTCCTTCTTTCTCCGATTCTCATTTTCTCCTTTTTACAATCATTCCTAAGGACTTCTAACACTAACTAATGGTAGTGTCCGTGGGTAGATCCCTCCTGCTCTGGCGGATCATAGGACGGTTATTCCTAACCTTAGTCACCTTATAACTCCATGACTAACCTATGTTTGCCATTAAAACCACTGTATGTGAAAATATCTCTCAAAGGGTTTGTTAATGAAAAACATGTTTGAACCACTGTGAGAGATGATGTTTTGCATAAATACTCCTCCTCCACATGTGCTTAATAGTTTAAATGGTTAAATGCACAGTGAGGAAAGAGCGCGCACTTTTTGAATTGATCCACTAAAGATAGACAATCTCCCGCGAGACACGGTTACGTTGAATAGTTAAAGAGTTACATTGTCAGCTTTTAGGTGACAACTAGCTCTAATAACTACCTTGAAGGTGTAGACGAACCTTGGAAGGTTGTCAAACCCATCAGAGTTCATGTCTATCAAAAGTTTCTCGAATGGTACTTTCTACTTGGACAAGTCCTTTGCGAGACACGTTTACATTACTAGCGAACTAGCTTGAAATTATTACCCGTCCAGGACAAGTCTTTTCGAGTTACAAACAGTTTAGTACCGTCAATTCGTTGGTTAAGTCTGAGGTACACAGATTCATTTGCATTTTGTCACAACATATTTCTTATCACACAAATTTTCTCCCCCTCAAAAATGGCATATAAAATGTTATTTTTGAACGGTTGAGAATAAATATGACCATTTCGAGTGTTGCGGGAAGATGACCACTATGAACAATTTGTGAACAAAGTTTTAATTCAAATACTCCCCCTCAACTAGTGATATAAACGGTTGAGGTTTTGAAAATTCATATGGGGAAGTACTTGTCTTTTTGAGCAAAACCTTGAAAAGTGAAAGGTTTGATAGGTTTTACTCAAAAATAAGAAGCTTTCGCTCCTTTTATAAGGATTGTCGCACTGAGGCGTACCACAGGGTCCTTTCTTGACAAATACGGGTTGTACACTGTTATGTGTGCACAAGCCATTGACATATAAAATCAATCATCCAAAGTTATATTAAAGAACCAATTCAAGGAGTACCAGGGAGTCCAGTGATTTTTCTAGGAGTGCAAACAGGGCGTTGAAAACCAGTAATGTTCCTCCTGGGTCGACCACCAACAAAGCTCTCCAATCGTCTGAACTGATCCCTTCTGAACAACCTTTCATCAATCATTCTGATGATCCTTCTCACATCCCTTCTGTCCTTAGAGTTCCATCGCTTTGGATTCCCAATCTTTTCATGTATATCCTTCAACCGATAAGCCAATCCATCCCTGACCAGCTTCAAAGTGTGATCCCCAAATTTGTGAAGTTCACTTCGGTAAACGACTCCGAAAGGTTTGCTGATGAGCGTAAGTTGTGTAAGCTGGTTGATGTCGGGAAGATCAAGCTGTGGTGGAGTGAAGTTTACACGTTTCTGATAAGATTCAACGGCAAGCTGAAGATCTTCAACACGTTCTTTGATAACTATGCGTCTGATGAAGATGAGCAGTGACTTGATGAATTCACGTTGTACTTCAGTTGGAAATTGTCTCATGCGACCTTGAACTTTGGCAAGGTACATGTCTTCAATATCGTTGATGTTCAAATTCTCAAAGTCAGCTTCAGAGAATGCATAGTCCCTTTCGTCTTGTCTTTTGACCACAATCTTCTTGAGAAAAGTGTAGTCCCATTTAGATGATAGACCAACATGTTGGATGGCTACGATACTTTTAGTACTGAACACTGCATGTTGAGACTTCTGGACCAAGCAGCTTCTGTAGTAGATTCTTCGGCGTTCCGGCCAATGGTGAATCCCATACATTGCATCTTGGTCATACGCTACTACTTTGTCGGAGAACATGTGGGTAGCACGTTCCTCGATGGCTATACAATCAGAGTATATTGCAGCAGGCAATGGAAGTGTCAGAGATGTAGCGTATTTCCTAGAACCATCGCCACCGTGTTGAAGAAAATCTAAGTCTTTGTTGAAGAAATGTCTGAAGGGAATCCTAGGCTGATCAGGTTGGCCAATTGTGGGTAGAGGTCGAGACCAGTCGGTGTAATATGGAGGATTGTCCCGTTTGGTGAAGTCGATGTTTGCTTCTGGGTTGAGCCAATCCATGTTGTTAGACATGGCTCGAGCAATGTTTTCAAGGTGATATTCAACCTCGATTGCACTTTCCGAGCTGTTTTTCAAAAGTAGGAATGCATCATTCTTGATGCGCTTCAACTCAGATTTCGTCATCTTCTTCACGCGGAACCTTTCTTGCAGAATCTTTGCATGCTCCAAGGTATTACCGTCTACCAATTCTTGACCTTCTTCAGGGTAGGGAGTGTTGTTAACAAGTGTAGCAAACCATTCAAATTCTTCAGTTTTATCGTCATCTAGCCATGATACGACGTCAGTATGAAGCGTCTTCTTTTTCTTTTTCGAAGGCTTAGATGATGATACTGGTTTCTGTCCTTGTTTGGGAGAGGTGGGTTGTTGTAGGGGCTCAAGGACCTCTTCATCGTCACCACCCGTATACTCAAAGTAATCACTTGTTTTTTGAGTCAGGGGCGGTAACTCGGAATCGTCCCGAGGTTTATCAGTAGAGGACCGAGGTGGAGGAGACATTTGTTGAGAAGAAGTCCGTTGTAGAGGAGGTGGCATCGAGGAAGATTCACCAGACTGCTTCTGACGTTTTGGTGCAGAGTCTGTATCCTTATCATCGTCATCTCTTGGTCGTTTGGGTTGATCGGCTGACTCCTTGCATGATGATCTGAGTTGAAAATCAAGTAGATTTTCGAAAAATTTAGCTTCATCCGAAGTAAACGTTCCAGATCGCTTTGACATTTGCATCATTAGTTTAGCGATTAACTCAGATTCAGAGAGATCAGCTTCTTTGGCCATTGTATGTTTAACCAATGCGACGATGTTAGGGGTGAGTTGTCTGGAAAATACTTCTCTAGTCACACCGGGGACAGTGTCGAGAAGAAACTTGTGAGTATGATCTCTTGCTGTCTTCTCTAGTTCCTTTTGGACTTTAGGAACGATATCCTGAAGGTACTTGTTAGTGTAACCTTCGATCATTTCGTTCAGTTCCTCTTTACGATGACTCTTCATGAACTTCTGAACAAATTCCCTTTCTTTCTCCATCTTGTCTTTCTCATCATTTAAGTACTGAATCTGGTCAGCAAACCAATTCAGTTTTCTGTAAAGTATGTCCTTCTTTCTGACTTGTTGGACAGCTTTCACAATTCTTTTATGAGTTTGAGAAATCCAAGATTTAGGTGGTTTCTTCACGGATTTGGATGATGATTTGGTTGACTTCTTAGATGGTGGTTGTGATGAATGAGACGAAGAATCCGATGATGATGAGATGTGAGGAGATTCTGGGTCCATTGGTGGTTCAGAAGTTTCCTTCGGTGAGCGTGTAGGACTATCCAGAAGAAACTTCGTATAATCATCATCTTTATCTTTCTCAGTTTCTGGTTTCTCAAAATCATAGTCGATAGTATCCTCCACAAGCTTTTGTTGTTGCAGAAGAGTGGTGGCACCAGATCCCTTATCGGGTCGATTAACCGCATCAGGATCTGGAGAGGAGTGGGCAGCACCACTTGATCCTCCGGGGCCACCCATTTGATCTTTAGCAAATTCTTCAGCTTTTTGAAGGTGTCTGACGATTTTAAACTTCGTCCTGTATGATTTATCCAGTTGCTCTTCTTCTTCTTCTTCAGAGCTCTCATCATAAGGTACAATAGCTGGAGTCTTCCCTTTATCTTGGACAACTGGAGGACTTGGAGGTTTTGCTACTGAGGCAGGTGTTTCGGTTGCAGTTGCAGAGTAATGAAACTCTTCATCTGTATCAGTATCTTCAGAGCTCTCGTCCCTAAGTTGTCTCTGTGGTTCAAGTGTGGGAATAGGTTCGGCTTCCTTTACGGGAACAATCCTTTTAGAAGGAGGTTTCCTTTTAGGAACCTTCCTTTGACTCACAGTACTTGTTGCGCTTCCTGCACTTCCTCTTCTGGTTCTCCTTACAGGTGTTCCAGAAGATTTTTCGTCGAGATGACCAACTTTGCCTTGTCTAACTGCTTCCAGATACCTTTTGTACATTTCGAGCTTTCTGACATCTTCAGTTAGAAGGAAATCTGGCAACACAGCACCTTGTTTCTTTGTAGACGATTCCTTGATTCTGACAGATAGAATAGGTTCCGTCAACATATCGTGATTGTCGGGGTCATTGAGCCTCTTGGGAATATCAGGATGAAGTCCAAGTGCTCTCTGGATCAACAGTTTAGTATATCTGATGTAGGGAATCTTTGAGCCAAGTTTGTTGAGAAATGACATCATGTCATCCCAAATCAGAGCTTCGATAGCGATGTGTTTCATGTTGACCAATGCCCAAAATATTTGCAGTTCCATGAGCTTAGGATGTTCATAGTCACTGTCACGACCAGAAACAGACTTGGTGATGATCATGTAGAGAGTTCTCCAGGGTTGAGGAATACTCTTAAGCTCTACGTGAGAATGCTTGGTGATTACTCCTGTAGCCTCGTCATAACCGATATCGATTAAGAATTGGAGAGTTAGCTCTTCAGCAGGTGTAGCATATAGTTTGGTTGGATTGACTTCAGGAATAAGGAGAGCAGCCCTTAAGTCTGCAGGTGTAATGGTGACTTGTTTATGGTTTAGAGTCACTGTTACAGCAGTCCGTCCCTTGACCCTTTCCATAGTGTTCCAGAACTGTTGGATGTAGATCTCAGGAACAGTTGCAGAGTGAGTGAGCATATTCTGATACGGATGAGTCTTCAGAATATCAATAGCAATTAGACACGAAGATTCTGAGCAAGTGAGAGTGTCAAAGTCAACACGGAGATTATTCTTTCCTATCTTCATTGGATAGCCATGAGGATAGATATCAGCAATGGAGAGAGCTTCAGGTGCATCCACATTCATTTGTTCAGCCATGTCGTGATCTGAAATAACATTAGCCAAAAGAACCAACATATCGAAAGATATAATGTTAGTCAACAGAAGGTTTTATTGTCTAGTTATTGAATGTACAGTGTCAATGATT
Source organism: Chrysanthemum seticuspe (assembly GCA_019973895.1). Taxonomy (NCBI): domain Eukaryota; kingdom Viridiplantae; phylum Streptophyta; class Magnoliopsida; order Asterales; family Asteraceae; genus Chrysanthemum; species Chrysanthemum seticuspe. The sequence goes on along the minus strand of BPTQ01000002.1, from coordinate 6,297,716 downwards.
GTTACGAGTCCTAAGTCACTTGTATGTTCAATAGTTCAATGATGTCGTGAAATGTTTCGTGAGTTAGTTAACTTTAAGTTTTAAAGTTTATGTTATCACTTATTGTTCACAGCATATTAGACAATTAAGTTTATTAGTGACATTATTGGATTCGTGACGTTATGATTAGTTTATTTACAAGTTTGTACACGTAACAGATCATCATGAAGGTCAATCCAGGGTTAAGCGTAGTTTTGGCAAAGTTATGCGTAGACAGGAATGATATATGCTTAGGCGTAAACTTACGCGTAGAATCCTAACTTACGCGTAAGAATTGTTACGCGTAGGAAAAAGGAGACCTTATGCGTAGAGCTTATGCGTAGGCATATATTAACCTTACGCGTAAGGCTACTCGTAAGAGTTGACCTTATGCGTAGAGGTCACTGTTTACGCATATCCTTCACAGGATACGCGTAGTCCATTGTAGAACCTTACGCGTAGCTGTTATGCGTAGGATTATTCTTACGCGTAACATGACTACGCGTAGGGTAATCCTTATGCGTAGAGTTGCAAATGACCTTGATTCTGATTTTCACGAGTAACAAGCCTGAAATAGAACCATCATATCATCAATATTAACACATAGATTCATTTTAACAACAGATCATGGCAAGAACACATGTTACACAGTTATGCGTAGAACTACATACGCGTAGTCTAAACCCTAAATCTACGCGTATGAGATCTAGCCATGGAATATGCACCAAACTTTTTCTGGTAGTTTAAGAGTGCTGAGGAAGTCTTTATACCGAGTTATAACACCCAATTCATGGTGAATCAAAAATACCCAAACTTATGAACTTTAAACCCTAATTCCAAATTGTTGATTATTTAGAGTTTCTGGGTGGTTATAAAGCAAGGAAATCATCAATTCATCACCATAAGAACATAACCCAACTATCTTTTTGACCAAAACACTTCACATTCGAAAACACCCAATTCGACTTATAAACCCTAATTTTCAAAAATCATCAATTAGTGTTTCTGGGTGGAATTTGATGGTTAAAATGGTATCATTGATGTATTATGAACGTTTTGACACAAATCATTTCACCACAAACACACATATATTGATTGTGTGTTCTTACGCATAAGCGTAGAACACATAATCACGCGTAGAACACGTTTTAGCCGTAGGATTTACATGAGATTCAAAACCTTATCTTAAAAACATGTTGTGATCACGAAAACACTTACAAGATGAAGATCAAAAACACGGTTTTCTTGAGTGAATTTTAAGCGTAGGATGGTTTTAGGTGTTTTTGCAATAAATGAGAAGTGAAAGTAGGTGGGAGGGTGTTTTATTAAAAAGGGAGTTTAACCTTTTGACAGTTTTGGTCCCTCCACCTTTTCCTTTTTCAAACAAAGCCTTTTAACTTCCATTTTGGTTACCAATCAAAGATTTTTAGGAAAGAAACATGACGACACTCCCCCTTGACTTGAGAAAATAAAGAAAGGTTATTACTTTAAGTCCGAGGAGTGTCTTTGAACCAGAAAATGTACCACCATTTGTAACATAATCAACCGAGATGTGATAACATGCAAGTACACAGATGTTGTGAAACAGTTAAGAGATTATTTTCTCCCCCTCAACACTTGATCGGAAAAATACTAAATTTTGAAAGATTAAAGTGTTGACGGAAGAAATGTACTTGCAATGTTGAAAGAAAGATAGATTAGGAGAATATTTTTGTTGTTTTATCGGATTTTCTATTTTTGTATTTTGTTTTTGAAAAACTATTTACAGAAGGATGTTTTGGTGTTTGACAGGTTTTTAAGACTGTTTTAAGAGGTCATCCAATTCCTCTTGAGTCAAACACCTCATACCAATTCGGTGGACCAACTCATTAAACCTAGCGGGAGGCAAGGCTTTGGTGAGCAGATCTGCCAATTGGTATTCAGTACCCACAAAGTATAATTCAACGGTACCCTGTTCCACGTGGTCCTTGATGAAATGATAGCGTAGATCGATGAGCTTTGATTTCGAGTGCTGAACTGAGTTGCACGAGATTGCAATGGCACTCCGATTGTCGCAGTACATCGGGATTCTGTCAAATACGTAACCATAGTCTTTGAGTTGTGTTCTCATCCAGATGACTTGAGCACAACACGCGGACATGGCTACATATTCTGCTTCGGTTGATGACAGTGATGTACAATCATGCTTCTTTGATTGCCAAGACACCATTTTATCACCAAGAAATTGTAGAGCTCCTGAAGTACTTTTTCTTGAGTCTAAGCATCCTGCGTGGTCAGCGTCTGAAAAAGCGATTAGTTCAAAACCAGAATCCTTCGGATACCAGATCCCCAAATTAATGGTTCCCTTGATGTATCGGAGGATTCTTTTAGCCTCAGAGAGGTGGGTTTCAGTTGGTCGCGACTGATAACGGGAGCATAGATAAACGGCAAAGACAATATCAGGTCTGCTAGCTGTTAGATACATGAGGGACCCAATAATACTTCGGTATTTGGTAGGGTCAACCAATTTCCCATGTAAATCAGCATCTAACTTCTTGGTATGAGCCATTGGTGTGGCATAAATATCACAGGTTGTCATTCCAAATTTGTTTAACAGTTCAAGGGCATATTTGGACTGACTCAAGAAAATACCACGGGGTGATTGATGAACTTGCAGTCCTAGAAAGAACGTGAGTTCACCCATCATGGACATTTCAAAAATTTTCTTCATTAGTTTTGCAAAAGCGGTTGAAAACTTTTTATGTGTTGACCCAAAAATGATGTCATCCACGTAAATTTGAACAATTAAGATATGTGCCCCGTGATATTGTATAAAAAGAGTTGGGTCAACCGAGCCTTTGGTGAAATTATTGGCAATGAGGAAAGATGATAGCTTATCGTACCATGCCCGAGGGGCTTGTTTGAGACCATAAAGAGCTTTGTTCAGTTTGTAGACATGGTTCGGGAACTCAGGATCAATGAATCCATCTGGTTGGCTGACATAGACCGTTTCTTTAAGTTGTCCATTGAGAAACGCTGTTTTGACATCCATCTGATAGACCGTCATATTCATATGAGCTGCGAACGCGAGGAATATCCGAACAGCCTCAAGACGAGCAACCGGAGCAAAAGATTCTTCAAAGTCTATTCCCTCTTCCTGACGATAACCCTTAGCAACTAGACGTGACTTGTTTCGGATGACGTTCCCTTCAGCATCCAATTTGTTTTTCCAAATCCATTTTAGACCAATGACGTAGATTCCTGTTGGTCTTTCAACCAGTTCCCATACTTCAAGACGTTTGAATTGGTTGAGTTCTTCTTGCATGGATTCAATCCAGTTGTCTTTTGTCATTGCGTCTTTAATGTTTTTAGGTTCAGATTGGCAGACAGTGAGTGCATAAATGCAATGTTCACCGTCTGAGTGAAGACGTTGTCTCGTAACGACTGGTTGATTCGGGTTGCCAATAATGTTAGCCAGAGGATGGTCTTTTGTCCATCTATGTGTAGAGGGTTGATGTTGGTATACATTGTGCAGATTCTGAGGAGTCAAATGGTTTGTTGAAGATTCCGCAACATCTGGTGCAGCAGTCTCATTAGCAAACGGGTTGAAGAACGCATTTGGATCAAAATCTGCAGGTGGGGGTACTTCATTCAGAATATCATCAGCCGGTTCATCATTGTTGGAAGCGGTGTGTTCAACTGTTGTGTTGGAGTCAACTGGTGTAGGTGCATCTTCAACAGTAGTTGTTGTAGCAGGTGTATCAGGTATATGAATATTATCAGGTTGTGCAGCGGAAACAGCGGATACACTAGGAGCACGTTCATCAATATCGTCACAGAACAGAGGAGCAAATAACCTTTCCATTTGTTGACGAGTTAGCTGAGGGCTTTCTTCAGCTGATGATGGGGGTTGAGGGAAGTTTAATCGGTTGTGACCGGGTTCTAAGCTGTTATACTCAGAAGCCATTTCCGTGAGTTCATCGAAATGAGCATGAATCGTTTCCATTACCTCCTTAGTTCGACGATTCCAGATTCGGAAACCTTTAGAATTGTCACAGTATCCAATAAAGACTCCAATATCAGCTTTTGCTTTGAGCTTTCCAAAATCATCACGATCATTATTCGGATAGCAAAGGGATCCAAATACATGAAAGTGTTTGAGGTTCGGTTTATAGTTGTGGACAAGCTCGAAAGGTGTTTTGTTGTGGCGTTTGGTGATCATAGAACAGTTTTGAGTATAGCATGCAGTAGATACAACTTCTGCCCATAAGTAATCTGGAAGTTTAGCATTGATTAACATTGTTCTTGCAGCTTCCACTAACGTTCGGTTTCGTCTTTCAACAACTCCGTTTTGTTCAGGTGTCCGTGCAATAGATGTTTGATGCTGAATTCCCACTTTCTCATAAAATTCACGAAGGGTTTGGTTAACAAATTCAGTTCCTTTGTCTGTCCGAATAATTCTGACGGTGTTGCGGAGCTGAACCTGTATCTTTGTGAGAAAGGTGATGATCATTTGTGGAGCTTGGTCTTTGCTACGTAGAAAGTAGACCCAAGTCCATCGTGAGTAGTCATCAACAATTACTAAGATGTAGCGTTTGCCATTGATCGTTTGCACGCGCATCGGGCCACACAAATCCATGTGAAGAAGATGAAGCACATGCTGAGAGCTGTGTTCCACCTTTGAAGGAAAATGAGCACGAGTGCTTTTCCCTTGTTCACAGGCTGAGCAAAGGTGATCTTTTGAATACCGAAATCGTGGGAGTCCTTCAACTAGTTTGTGTCGAGCAAGGTTGGTGATGGTTTGAAAGTTTAGATGTGAGAGACGACGGTGCCATAGCCAGGATTTTGTTGATGTTGCCTTAGAAAGTAAGCATATGGGAGAGGAAGCAACCATGTCTTGCATAGAGATAGTGTAGAGACTAGAATTACGCGAGCCAGACATAAGGTCATTTCCTTGTAGATCACGAATGAAACAAGTTTTCTCCCTGAAAGCAACCTCCAAATCTCCATCACAAAATTGACCTACTGAAAACAGATTGTGACCGAGGCCTTCCACATAGTAAACCCTGCTGATTTCGATGTTCCCATTGACATAATCTCCGTAGCCCATGATGGCTGCGAAGTGATCGTTCCCGAATCTGACAGTGCCAATGAACTTTGCAATAAAGTTTAATAACAGTTTAAGGTTGCCTGTCAAGTGTCGGGAACATCCGCTATCAACAATCCAGAGAATGATCTGTATCACCTGCATTACACACAGACGACACAGATGGAATAGAAGTAGATGTGGAACCCGAAATGTTAGAGGGTTCCGAAGCAGGTATGTGAGACATACACACATTGATAATTTTAGGCATCCATTTAAATCCTAGTGTGTTATATATCCATTTCTGCCATCTATAACTACTCTTTGCTTTAGTCTTAGTGAAAGCACTAGGTGGTACATCATTCTTAGGAGGTGAAGCGGGAGCTACTGTGATAGCAATGGTTGCCTTAGAATCTAAAGAAGGCGGTCTACCAAGCACAGACTTAGAATGATTAGTGGGCCTAGAGGTATTCCGATTCTTAGGATTTTGTAATCGAGAGATTATAGCTTTAGCAACACATTTGTCATGACAATCAGAATTCATACGCTTTTGACAAATAACACAAGGTGCATCTGTAAGCTCCCGGAAAATTTCAATGTACTTAACGTTTTAATCAGGAATTAAACACAATCTATTTCGTCATGAAATTTTCTGAACATCACATTTGCATATCAATTGGCATATGCATGATCGACGCAGTTTGAGCGTTCATAAAGATACCGTTGTGATCAGAATAAATTTTCCCACTATCATGACAATCTTAAAATACGTAATGAATACGTAAAAATTTGTAAAAATTACGAATTTAAATATAATGAAAATATATAAAATTCGTATAGGGCCTCGGAAACTCATTGGACTTTTCACCACTCGAACCCGACACGTAAATGGGCCTTACAACCGGATCAAGCCCACCCCATTATCCCTTTGGGCTTAGCCTTAGTTCACGAGCCCACGAGATAAGCCCAACACACTTAAAAACCATTTCGGGCCTACATGAATACACGAATAGACATAGGAGCCCAACACAATCACATTTTCTTGGCCTTGGGCCTCGTTCACAACCCTTAGCCCATGATCATATATTAAGAAACTTGTAGTTAATACTTTTGGGTGTTTCCTTCTGTTGTATACGAACGAGCAAACAAAAAGGGAAACCAAACATGAAACGAAAACAAGACTAGCCAAGACCAACCAAACTAGAACTTGAAACATTGTTGTCCCATACCTTGCGTATGGTGTTTAAAAGAGGAGACAAATCCTTTTGCTTGAACTACCCTAAACCAATATAAAATTACCTAAGCTAAACAAAACACCCTTTGACTAAACATTGACTCTATAAACCAATGGATATAATGTCCCAAGTGACTTGACTAAGCAATGGCATGCTTAGGATTCAAATCCCACGTCTAGCACCATTCCACAAACATGGCCACATTCAAATGAACACATGACTAATAAGCTTAGAGTTAGGAAACTATGATTAAAATATTAAGAAGACCATGCTTATTTCCCTATATAGGCACACATCTAAGGCACTAATTGACTTCACATTCTAACTCACTTAAACTAGTTTCATACTCTCACCTTCAAACACGTTGTGCACTGTGAGAATCGGTTCAAGGAAAGGAAAACACAATAGAATTCTAGCTCGTGAGCTTGGGTTTAAAAGCGAAGGATTTAAAAGCTAGGAGAAACTTGGGTAAAAATAAGGATACGAGTAGCAAGTTATAAGGAGAACACGGGGTCTCGAATTCAAACCATCTTCTCTTCATTTCATCCCCACTCTTTACGAGTGTAGTAAGTTCAACTAAGCTCATTTCATTTTTAACTCTTTTCGTTTAGTTCACACGAAATTAAATATGTTATATCACATGTTAAGCAAGTTAAACGCACCATTTCACCATACTATGCATGGTCATTCACTAGTTACACGTTAGAACTTGTGTCTCATGTCGAAAACAAGTTGCAAAAATCTCTTGGAAACCTTAGGACTACTCGTACACTTCTATTTCTATACGCAAAAACTAAACAGGCCTAAAGCCCAAACATCAAGCCCATTAAGCCCAATCCAAGTCCATTAATGATCTAAATCGGCCCAATACGATAAAAATAAGCTAATAAGCTAAAGAAATAAGCTAGGAATAAGTTTGTACTAGTTACACAAAGTTTTCGTTATTTCAAAAGCATTTCGGACCAAATTTGCAAAACAAATGAAATTCGGGTTAAAAGCGTAACATTTAAAAAGTTAAAGGTTCAATATATTACGTATATAAACATGCATGAAAAGTTGAGGGACCAATATGCATCTTTTCGAAAGTAAAAGGGGTAATTATATACGTGCATGAACACGCTTAAAAACCACGAGGACCGAATGTGTAAATAGCCTAAACTAGTTATAAATAAAGTTTAGGGTGAAAAGTGTACAATTGGAAAAGTAAAGGTTTTAAAGCGTATAAAATGAACCTAGAGGGCTGTTTTTGTAAAATCAGTTTTACCAAGGGATTAAAAATGTCATTTCTGAAAGTTTTGATATAAAATACATTTTGGGTAGAAAGTGTAAATTACTCAAATTTGAGGGACTAAACTTGCACTTTTTGTAACTCGAGGGTAAAAAGTGTAAATTTGAGAAAAGTTTAGCAAAACTTATGATTTCATAAAAGCCTCGTAAAAATGAGTATTTTTGATCACATGAGCGTAATATTTTCGAATAATGATAAACTTATTTCATGTATAAATGTATATGTAAATATATATTTATTAGAAAACAATTAAGTATATGTAAAAAGATACATATTTCGATAAAAATACTCGGGGAATCTAAATACGTTAAAATGATCAACGAACTTATTAAGATCACAACGGGGGAACATTTCACTTACGCGTAAGTGACGACCACTAATTAAGACAATGTAGCATGTAAATTAACTTAAAACGTTAATCACGATCGCACACTATTGGATTGGACAATCCAATGATCTATTGAATAAGAATATTCAATGCTCTATTATTTTGGTCGCGAACCAAAATGCTCATTTACTGAGACTCGCCATCTCATCATTTTAGGTTTCGAGTTGGAACCTCCGCTACATTGTGCTTGATCTTTTTGTGCGTGTGCATTATCATCAAGGTGAGTTCATAGCCTCGCTTTTACTTTATTTTTGCAAACCCCGCGAGGGAGATACATGCTCTAAACTAGAACACAAGGTTTTTCATAAATGCTTGATCCTCTGGATTATTGGTACTGCCTAAGTTGTTAGCCACAAGTCCCCTGATCATGAACCATTAGTCACCGCGAGTGAACGTAGATATCGTGAATAGTACTATGGGGAATAACGAACCCCGTTTCGGTTATAGAGAAATAACCGGGACGCACCATATCGAATTTCTTTAGGTAATTGGCTATTACCTCCTTTGGGGCATATTTACGTACACTGGTAATTCGGTGTATGCAGTTGAGTCTTGGTTTCATGAGCTTAGCGCATAATAATCTGTGATATATTTTCTTATGATATTGTTAGTTTACAATGATCATGATCTTATACTTGTGTTCAACTTATTTTAAACCTATGGACTTCACTCAACATTTTTGTTGACCTTTTTAAGCATGTTATCTCAGGTAATCAGTGAAGATTATGACCAAGGTGCGGAACGGGGCATGGCAAGGCTCATCTGGTGGTGTAAAACATAAAAGTTATCATTTCTTTCAAACTCATGATCTTTCTTTTGGGGAAAAACACTTGATCTATTTACAATATTTTGTAACAAACTATGAGTTTTCGATGAATGATAACTATTTTAATAAAACGTCTCTTTCGAGTCGTTTTCTATAATTATTGACTATGATCTCCATTCAAGTAACACCCGAATTAGTCTTCCGCTGTCATTAAGATTTTCGGGGGTGTTACAGATTGGCATCAGAGCCAAGGTTATAGAGAACCAAAGAGTTTATCAAAATCATTTGGACTATAACCGCACTTTTAAAACGGGACTATTTTACACCACTGCCTTACGCCCTTCCGTGACCGCTCTATGCATTAGGATTGATGCATCGCTAGATCATAAGTAAATTGCATTCATTTTAGTTAAGCATGGAGATTTGCTTGGCAAATATGTGTAGCTAACTAAAATAATTATATTATTTGGCATTTACTTACATTAATTTATGGGTTGTTACAGTACCATGTCTGCATCCCACCCAGTTGTTCTGTCCTCAGACACCGAGATGGATGATACCATGTCCTCTACGACTGTCACTATGCCAGCTCATCCCAGTCCTGTCATACCAGCTACTGTTTCGGACGAAACTGAACCTTTTGAAGAAGGTGAAGTTGCCCGAACTCCTACTGCTCTAGCTATGACTGCTCATCCTCAAGAGTACAATGCTTTTGCTTCCATGACCCTAGATCAGTACTATGAGTCGCAGCAATGGCTACCTGCTTCAGATGTTGCTGTGGATGATGAATCATCCAAGTCATCAGAGAACACTGACTCTGCTTCATCAGATTCTTCTGGATCATCTTCCCAAGCTATCCGTCGTCGTCGACGTAGGATTCGTGTTCTTAAGCCTCATGAGCCTGAGCCGTTTGGAGTACCTTATAGACTGCATCCTAATGGTAAGACCTTCAAACGCACCGCTAGGAAGCGTGTGCGACCCATCACTATGACTCATGTGATGCCACCAGCTCAGTCACCATCAGCTCAGTCACCACCCGCTCAGTCATCACCAGTTTCACCTGCTGTTCCATCTACTGCTACTTCACCACCACTGCCACTTACTATGTTCTACCATCAGACTACTACTGTTCCTGTTTCATCACCACCTACAGCATCACCTCCTTTGGACACTTTTAGTGAGCCAATTTTACCGCTCTGCATCAAGTGCTATCCACCATCACTATCTGATCCTGACAAGCCTACTCAAGTGGATAATGAGACCGGACCAAGGAAGAAATCCGGTGCTAGGAGATGGTCATTCTTGATACCTTTACTTCGACGTTGGAGAGAAGAGGAGGGAGCACCTAGTTCGTTCGAGCTTGGAGAAAGCTCAACTACTGCACCAGCTCCAGTTCTACCTGTTACCGGTGAACCAGTACACCACACTATCCCTCTGTTGGCTACGAGACTTATCAAGCACGAAGACCAGTTGAATGAGCTCATGGCACATTATGATGAGATTCCACTAGTTAGGATAGAGAGCTTGGAGGAAGAAGTCGAGAACCTCGTGGTAGGTCGCTACTCCATTGAGATTGTGTTTGATATGATGAGTACCCAGATTGTGGAGGCGAGAGAGGCCGTTAACCGATTGACTCAGAGATTGGAGACTACTATCCGAGATGCTAGTACTTTGAGAGAGACTGCTTTGGGTCGAGAGAGAGTCCTGCATCACGAACTTGCATCCGCTCATGCTCACACTGCTATTCTGGAGGAGAGGATTGATGACCTCGAGGCGAGAGATCGAGCCCGTGAGCAGCAGATCCGAGACTTGACAGCCATGGTTGAGGAGATTCGTCGTCGTCAGGATGACGCATCGGGAGATGCGTAAATCCTAGTCATCTTTATCTTAGTATGTATCATAAAGCCGCCATATGAGGCATTAAGGCTTGTATCTTTTTGGTTTGTAACCTTGGAACAAGAATTATGATGATGTAACCTATGGTTGTGAACAAAACTATGTAATGATGTATTCCATGGTTGTATTTCTATTATTCTGATGTTATGATATTATTCCTCGGTAATGTATGCCGAACCGATCCTTATGTCTTTATATATATATTATGATTTGTTGAGAAAAATCATATTCATATCATATCATTAATTTAAAGTGGTAATCTGGACTATTATGAAATGTATAATATGAAATCAGTTTTATCATCGATCGATAATTTCTTAATCTTGGTATTTATTCTTGAAAATTTTAGAAAAATGGTCAAGAAGAAAGCTACCTCATCCACCATCACTCCCGCAGCTATTCAGAAAATGGTCGCTGAAAGTGTTAGCGCAGCTATAGCTCAACATGTCGCTAATACTGCTAGAGCCGAAGCTGAACGCCTTGAAGCTGAATGAATTGCCCAAGAGGCACGTGAAGCTGAAATCGCAAGAGAAGCCGAAATTGCAAGAGAAGCTGAGAATGCCCGAATTGCTCGAGAGGCTGAAGCTGAACGTGTCGCTCAAGCAGCACGTGAGGCTGAAGCTGCTCGCATTGCTGAAGAGAATCGTGCCGCAGAAGCTGCACGTCTTCTTGAAATGGCAAACTCAAATGCAACTAACACTCCAACAAATCAAAGTGAGTCCACTGTAACTCGCAAGTGTAATTACAAAGAGTTCATGAACTGCAAGCCGACATTCTTCAAGGGCACTGAAGGTGCTATTGGTTTACTTCATTGGTTTGAGAGAACCGAGACTGTATTTCTGCTAAGTGACTGCACAGATGATTGCAAAGTCAAGTTTGCGACTGGAACTTTGTTAGAAGATGCGTTATCTTGGTGGAAAGGCCATGCTCAACCAATTGGAATGGAAGAAGCTTGTAAGATTTCATGGTCAGATCTGAAACAACTGCTAATGAAACAGTATTGCCCGAGAACTGAGATCAAGAAACTCGAAGATGAGTATTACCACTTGGCTGCTAAAGGTAATGATCTCAAGACATACTTCAAGAGATTCCATGAGCTGAGAGCTCTATGCCCTCATTTGTTTCCCACCAATGAAAAGCTTTTGGAAGCTTTGATCGGAGGTTTACCTCGAAGCATCGAAGGAGATGTCATCGCTTCGAAGCCAAAAACTGTTGAAGAAGTTGTCCTTGTATCCCACCGCCTTATGGAACCAATACTAAAGCTTGCAAATGCACAAGGCTCAAGTGACAACAAAAGAAAGTTTGATGATCGGAAAACCTCAAATTCCAACCACTATCGATCCAACAGCAACAATCGGAACAACAACCACCAATATCACCGCAACAGAAACCAACATCACAATCGGCAAAACCGAAGGCAAGAAGCCGCAAGGGCTTATGCTGCACCCACTGCTGGAAAAGGGTATGTAGGACCACATCCCCAGTGTAACAGATGTTTGATGCACCATTCTGGACCTTGTACTGTGAAGTGCGATAAGTGCAACAAGGTAGGTCATCAAGGTAAGCATTGCCGAAACCCTGGAAGAGGCAACACTGTGACAAACATGAACTGCTATGGATGTGGAGAACCCGGTCATTTCAAGAGTCAATGCCCAAAGTTAAATGTCGCTCAAACAAACAATGCGCGTGCAAGAGTGTACATGCTAGGAGATGGAGATGCACCGTTGAACCCTGACATTGTGACGGGTACGTATTCTCTTAACAATCATTCTGCAAAAATCTTGTTTGATTCGGGAGCAGATAAGAGTTTTGTATCTACTGCTTTTGCACCATTACTTGAAATATCCCCAATCGCCTTAGATACAACTTATGAGATAGAACTTGCCGATGGGAAAATAATAGGAACCAACACCGTAATCCGTAATTGTCCTATTCTATTACAAGATCACTCGTTCCTCATAGATCTTTTGCCAATCAAACTTGGAAGTTTCGATGTCGTAATTGGCATGGATTGGTTGTCCAAACACCGTGCTAGGATTGTTTGTGACGAGAAAACCGTTCATATCCCAATCAACGGTGAAACCTTAGTCATCCGAGGAGATCAAAGTAGAAAGTACTTAAGTATCATATCCTGTGCGAAGTCAATAAAGTACATGGAAAAAGGATGTTATGCCTTCTTAGCTCAAGTAACGGAAAAGAAGTCGGAAGAGAAACGACTAGAGGATGTACCTGTAATCAAGGAATTCCTTGAGGTATTTCCAGAAGATTTGCCTGGACTTCTACCTACTCGACAAGTCGAATTTCAAATCGATCTTATTCCTGGAGCTACTCCTGTAGCACGAGCACCGTACCGTTTAGCGCCCTCAGAAATGCAAGAGTTATCCAAACAACTAGAAGAGCTATCTGAGAAAGGATTCATTAGACCAAGTTCCTCACCCTGGGGAGCACCGGTATTATTCGTTAAGAAGAAAGATGGATCATTCCGGATGTGTATCGATTATAGAGAATTGAACAAGCTCACAATCAAAAACCGCTATCCCTTACCAAGAATCGATGATCTGTTTGATCAGTTACAAGGCTCGAGTGTATACTCGAAGATTGATTTAAGATCTGGATATCATCAGATACGGGTAAGAGAAGAAGATATACCCAAGACCGCATTTAGAACTCGATATGGCCATTATGAATTCCAAGTAATGCCATTCGGTTTAACTAATGCACCTGCTGTATTTATGGACCTCATGAATAGAGTCTGCAAACCATATCTGGATAAATTCGTCATTGTGTTCATCGACGATATTCTTATATACTCTCGTAATAAAGAAGAACATGCGGAACATTTGAAGACTATCCTGAAGTTACTCAAGGATGAAAAATTGTACGCAAAGTTTTCCAAGTGTGAATTTTGGATTGAGACAGTCCAATTTCTTGGTCATGTGGTCGACAGTGAAGGAATCCATGTGGATCCCGCAAAGATCGAATCTGTTAAAAATTGGCCAGTACCCACTAACCCCACTGAAATTCGTCAATTCTTAGGACTTGCTGGTTATTATCGAAGATTCATCGAAGGTTTCTCGAAAATAGCTAAACCATTGACCGAGTTAACCCAGAAAACGAAGAAATTCGAATGGGGAGACAATCAAGAATCAGCTTTTCAACTCCTAAAGAACAAGCTTTGCGAAGCACCTATCTTGGCACTACTGGAAGGAGCCGAAGATTTTGTAGTATATTGTGATGCTTCACACATGGGTTTAGGCGCTGTTCTCATGCAAAGGAACAAAGTGATTGCTTATGCGTCACGACAACTCAAAACTCATGAGAAGAATTATACTACTCACGATCTAGAACTTGGCGCCGTGGTATTTGCACTCAAATTATGGAGACATTATTTGTACAGAACCAAATGTATAGTGTACACTGATCACAAAAGTCTTCAACACATCTTAGATCAAAAGGAATTGAATATGCGTCAACGTCGCTGGCTCGAATTGCTTAGTGATTATGACTGCGAGATCCGTTATCATCCTGGAAAGGCAAACGTTGTTGCCGATGCCTTGAGCAGAAAAGATCGCCCTAAGCCACTTAGAGTGAGATCATTGGGAATGGTAATCAATTCACCCCTACCATCAAAAATTCTTGAAGCTCAGATCGAAGCCCTTAAGGAAGAAAATAGGCCGAATGAGAAGATTTATGGCATGCCGGAGAACGAGAATGGATTTGTGAAGAGATCGGACGGAATGCTATGTTTTAAGAATCGAAGTTGGATTCCACTCTTTGGAGGTATCCGAGAACTCATCATGCATGAATCACATAAATCGAAGTATTCCATACATCCTGGTCCCAACAAGATGTATCAAGATCTAAAGCTTTTGTACTGGTGGCCTAATATGAAGGCTGATATCGCCGTATACGCCAGTAAATGTTTGACATGCTTGAAAGTTAAAGCTGAACATCAAAAGCCATCTGGATTGTTAACTCAACCAGAACTTCCTATGTGGAAATGGGAAAGAATCACAATGGACTTCATCACAAAGTTGCCAAAAACTTCTAATGGTTTTGACACCATTTGGGTTATTGTAGACCGTCTTACAAAGTCCGCTCATTTCTTGCCAATCAAAGAGAACGACGAGATGATTACACTCGCTAGACTGTACATCAAAGAGATTGTTTCTCGACACGGTGTACCAATCTCTATCATATCTGACCGTGATAGCCGATTCACCTCAAGATTTTGGCAAACGCTTCAAAAAGCCATGGGTACCAACTTAGATATGAGTACCGCGTACCATCCTCAAACAGATGGACAAAGTGAAAGAACGATCCAAACTCTGGAAGACATGCTAAGAGCATGTGTGATTGATTTCGGAAAAGGATGGGATAAGCACTTACCTCTGGCTGAATTCTCTTACAATAACAGTTATCACGCCAGCATTAAAGCTGCTCCTTTTGAAGCACTCTATGGAAGAAAATGCCGATCGCCAGTTTGCTGGGCGGAAGTTGGAGAAGTACAACTTACAGGCCCCGAAATTGTCCAAGAGACAACAGAAAAGATAATGCAAATTCGACAAAGATTGCAAACAGCTCGAGATAGACAAAAGAGTTACGCAGATGTTCGAAGAAAACCAATGGAATTCCAAGTCGGAGACCGTTTAATGCTCAAAGTATCACCCTGGAAAGGGATGGTCAGATTTGGAAAACGAGGAAAGCTCAAACCTCGATACGTCGGACCATTCAAAATTCTTCAAAGAATTGGTCCAGTGGCATATAAACTTGATCTTCCCGAAGAACTTAGCCGAGTACATGACACGTTCCACGTCTCAAATCTTAAGAAGTGTCTTTCGGATGAAACTCTAGTCGTACCACTCAAGGACATCCAGCTCAATGACAAACTTAGCTTTGTCGAAGAACCAGTCGAGATCATGGACAGAGAAGTTAAGAGGCTTAAGCAAAGCCGCATTCCTATCGTTAAAGTTCGATGGAATCATAAGAAACGAGGTGCAGAGTTCACCTGGGAGCGCGAGGATGTAATGCGTTCCAAGTATCCCTACCTGTTCATCTAGATCACCCATGACAGCCTCTGCGAGTTTAACCGCGGGACGCGGTTCTCTTAAGGGGTAGGTACTGTAAGCTCCCGGAAAATTTCAATGTACTTAACGTTTTAATCAGGAATTAAACACAATCTATTTCGTCATGAAATTTTCTGAACATCACATTTGCATATCAATTGGCATATGCATGATCGACGCAGTTTGAGCGTTCATAAAGATACCGTTGTGATCAGAATAAATTTTCCCACTATCCTGATAATCTTAAAATACGTAATGAATACGTAAAAATTTGTAAAAATTACGAATTTAAATATAATGAAAATATATAAAATTCGTATAGGGCCTCGGAAACTCATTGGACTTTTCACCACTCGAACCCGACACGTAAATGGGCCTCACAACCGGATCAAGCCCACCCCATTATCCCTTTGGGCTTAGCCTTAGTTCACGAGCCCACGAGATAAGCCCAACACACTTAAAAACCATTTCGGGCCTACATGAATACACGAATAGACATAGGAGCCCAACACAATCACATTTTCTTGGCCTTGGGCCTCGTTCACAACCCTTAGCCCATGATCATATATTAAGAAACTTGTAGTTAATACTTTTGGGTGTTTCCTTCTGTTGTATACGAACGAGCAAACAAAAAGGGAAACCAAACATGAAACGAAAACAAGACTAGCCAAGACCAACCAAACTAGAACTTGAAACATTGTTGTCCCATACCTTGCGTATGGTGTTTAAAAGAGGAGACAAATCCTTTTGCTTGAACTACCCTAAACCAATATAAAATTACCAAAGCTAAACAAAACACCCTTTGACTAAACATTGACTCTATAAACCAATGGATATAATGTCCCAAGTGACTTGACTAAGCAATGGCATGCTTAGGATTCAAATCCCACGTCTAGCACCATTCCACAAACATGGCCACATTCAAATGAACACATGACTAATAAGCTTAGAGTTAGGAAACTATGATTAAAATATTAAGAAGACCATGCTTATTTCCCTATATAGGCACACATCTAAGGCACTAATTGACTTCACATTCTAACTCACTTAAACTAGTTTCATACTCTCACCTTCAAACACGTTGTGCACTGTGAGAATCGGTTCAAGGAAAGGAAAACACAATAGAATTCTAGCTCGTGAGCTTGGGTTTAAAAGCAAAGGATTTAAAAGCTAGGAGAAACTTGGGTAAAAATAAGGATACGAGTAGCAAGTTATAAGGAGAACACGGGGTCTCGAATTCAAACCATCTTCTCTTCATTTCATCCCCACTCTTTACGAGTGTAGTAAGTTCAACTAAGCTCATTTCATTTTTAACTCTTTTCGTTTAGTTCACACGAAATTAAATATGTTATATCACATGTTAAGCAAGTTAAACGCACCATTTCACCATACTATGCATGGTCATTCACTAGTTACACGTTAGAACTTGTGTCTCATGTCGAAAACAAGTTGCAAAAATCTCTTGGAAACCTTAGGACTACTCGTACACTTCTATTTCTATACGCAAAAACTAAACGGGCCTAAAGCCCAAACATCAAGCCCATTAAGCCCAATCCAAGTCCATTAATGATCTAAACCGGCCCAATACGATAAAAATAAGCTAATAAGCTAAAGAAATAAGCTAGGAATAAGTTTGTACTAGTTACACAAAGTTTTCGTTATTTCAAAAGCATTTCGGACCAAATTTGCAAAACAAATGAATTTCGGGTTAAAAGCGTAACATTTAAAAAGTTAAAGGTTCAATATATTACGTATATAAACATGCATGAAAAGTTGAGGGACCAATATGCATCTTTTCGAAAGTAAAAGGGGTAATTATATACGTGCATGAACACGCTTAAAAACCACGAGGACCGAATGTGTAAATAGCCTAAACTAGTTATAAATAAAGTTTAGGGTGAAAAGTGTACAATTGGAAAAGTAAAGGTTTTAAAGCGTATAAAATGAACCTAGAGGGCTGTTTTTGTAAAATCAGTTTTACCAAGGGATTAAAAATGTCATTTCTGAAAGTTTTGATATAAAATACATTTTGGGTAGAAAGTGTAAATTACTCAAATTTGAGGGACTAAACTTGCACTTTTTGTAACTCGAGGGTAAAAAGTGTAAATTTGAGAAAAGTTTAGCAAAACTTATGATTTCATAAAAGCCTCGTAAAAATGAGTATTTTTGATCACATGAGCGTAATATTTTCGAATAATGATAAACTTATTTCATGTATAAATGTATATGTAAATATATATTTATTAGAAAACAATTAAGTATATGTAAAAAGATACATATTTCGATAAAAATACTCGGGGAATCTAAATACGTTAAAATGATCAACGAACTTATTAAGATCACAACGGGGGAACATTTCACTTACGCGTAAGTGACGACCACTAATTAAGACAATGTAGCATGTAAATTAACTTAAAACGTTAATCACGATCGCACACTATTGGATTGGACAATCCAATGATCTATTGAATAAGAATATTCAATGC
This sequence comes from Chrysanthemum seticuspe, assembly GCA_019973895.1. Lineage (NCBI taxonomy): Eukaryota > Viridiplantae > Streptophyta > Magnoliopsida > Asterales > Asteraceae > Chrysanthemum > Chrysanthemum seticuspe. The sequence continues at coordinate 6,279,508 of BPTQ01000002.1, read as the reverse complement.
TCTATTATTTTGGTCGCGAACCAAAATGCTCATTTACTGAGACTCGCCATCTCATCATTTTAGGTTTCGAGTTGGAACCTCCGCTACATTGTACTTGATCTTTTTGTGCGTGTGCATTATCATCAAGGTGAGTTCATAGCCTCGCTTTTACTTTATTTTTGCAAACCCCGCGAGGGAGATACATGCTCTAAACTAGAACACAAGGTTTTTCATAAATGCTTGATCCTCTGGATTATTGGTACTGCCTAAGTTGTTAGCCACAAGTCCCCTGATCATGACCCATTAGTCACCGCGAGTGAACGTAGATATCGTGAATAGTACTATGGGGAATAACGAACCCCGTTTCGGTTATAGAGAAATAACCGGGACGCACCATATCGAATTTCTTTAGGTAATTGGCTATTACCTCCTTTGGGGCATATTTACGTACACTGGTAATTCGGTGTATGCAGTTGAGTCTTGGTTTCATGAGCTTAGCGCATAATAATCTGTGATATATTTTCTTATGATATTGTTAGTTTACAATGATCATGATCTTATACTTGTGTTCAACTTATTTTAAACCTATGGACTTCACTCAACATTTTTGTTGACCTTTTTAAGCATGTTATCTCAGGTAATCAGTGAAGATTATGACCAAGGTGCGGAACGGGGCATGGCAAGGCTCATCTGGTGGTGTAAAACATAAAAGTTATCATTTCTTTCAAACTCATGATCTTTCTTTTGGGGAAAAACACTTGATCTATTTACAATATTTTGTAACAAACTATGAGTTTTCGATGAATGATAACTATTTTAATAAAACGTCTCTTTCGAGTCGTTTTCTATAATTATTGACTATGATCTCCATTCAAGTAACACCCGAATTAGTCTTCCGCTGTCATTAAGATTTTTGGGGGTGTTACAGCATCAGACTGAATATCAAAAGTACTTAACGGTTTAGCATTCGTTACATCACTATTTGTATTACATTTGCCAGACGCAACATCTATAGTGGAAGTAACATGAGTTCTATTCAGAGTCCTAGGGTGTTCTTCTACTTTAGCATTCCTTATTGATCTTTTCTTAGGTCGCAACTTCCTATACGTCGATTGAGTGCTCCTAGGCTGTGAAGTGTGGACGTTTGGAAAAGATGCAACTATTCCTGTTTCAGTAGAGGGAAACACATTAGCAACTTGTGATTTGGCAGTTGGAATTCTAGGTTCACGATTACTAAGTGTGACGGGTGCTAATCTCTTAATCACAGTAGGCGGAAGTTGTTCATACTTTCCTAACATTTCCCGTAACTTAGAGATGGTGTGAATCAGATCTTGATTTTCAGAACGAATATTACCAGCAAAATTCATTACTTCTCTAGTGTGAGCAAGATAGTGATCAAGTTCGTTAGATGCTTCAAGTCGAGTATTTTTGAGTAAATCAAATATGACACCATATTCCTGTTTAACTTTTAAAAGTTCTTGTTCATATTTTGAGATTTGACTTTTCAAAGACACGTTTTGATCATCCAGTAGCTCAATTTTAGGATCAGAAGATTTTGCACTCAACTGAGCGATTTTCTTTTGAAAACTAAGTTGATGATTGTGAATATCTTTTTCACACCAATGAAGACGACGTTTTGCATTGTAAATTTCAGTGAGTAATCGCTTATTTTCAGCTTTTAAAGACTCGATCTGAAGCACATTATCGGTGTTTTCAACAGTTACAACAGTTTCAACAATATCAGCAGAGATGTAATCAGATGCAAATGGCAAGGCATGAAGTAACACAACATTATGGATATCAGCACAGATAACATCTTCCAAGAGTCGATCAACATCTTTTCTCAACAGTTTCTTTTTGCGTTTTGTGTTAGAAATAGATGTTTCTATTTTCTCGAAAACGTTTTTCATTACCCCAAGTTCCTTATGAAAATCCTTTTCCCGGGAAATTGCACAACTTTTCAAGTTTTTAACATTAGGTAAAAGATTTTTCTGAAAAATGTCTCTTTGTTCTCGCGCTAGAGGCGATTGAAAATGTTCAACTTTGATTTCAGAGCGATATTCTATCTCATGTTGTAAAATTTTGAGGTCAGCCATGAAAATGTCAAAATATCGAAGAATTTTTCGATTTTCAGGTTTTGAGTTTACTTCACTAATGGAAGGTAAAGGACCATAAGTTTGTGCAAATTCTGTTTTGGGATTAACATTAGAAGACTCAGGTGTTTTGATGATAACCCTTGGTGTGTTAGAAGAATCCGTTGGTGTGACGAAAGTGACCGCGTTTTTATAATTAAAAGGTTTGTTGTAAACAACATTTTTTAATTTTGATCGACTCTCGTCTTCTGCATCTAATTCCTCTTGACGATGATATTCAACAACACTCATGACAGTATTATCAATTTTGTATTCTGCACTGGAAACTTCAGGAGTTGGTTTGAATGTTTTTAGTGAAAGCTTTGGTTTGTAATCAGCTAGATTTTTTCCATATCCTTTTGGATTGGGTTTTAAGGTAAACTTTTCAATAGCTGTTACGGATTCACCATGTTTGTAAACAACAGTTTTAAACTCTTTAAGTTTGTTTTGCAAGCCGAGAATTTCGTCAAGAAGGTCATCTACCCGATTCGTTGAATGCTTTTTGTATGCGGAGAACTGTTTTTGACAATTTAACAACTCAGCCTTAGCTTTTTGATTTTCCAAGGTGAGAGCGTTAATTTTCTTTTTATGTTCGTGTTTCAGTTGTTCAAATTCAGACAACAAAGCATTCTTCGAGGCGGCTAGATCACGCATCTGTCTCTCTAAATATTTTTCGTTTTGATGAGATTTTGCAAAAGCGGCTTCAAAACCTTTTTCACGGTTTTCTTGAGTTTTGAAAAAGTTGAGTTGCATTTGTAAGCATTCAAAATCCTTGGTTAACAGTGCATTTTTACTTTTTAAGGACTGATTTAATGCATAACATTCCTCCATCTTGATTTTATGGTCTTGAATTAACCGAGCAAAATCCGAATGAGGCAACAGATCATCTTGTTCAACGTGAGTCTCAACATGATCATTCTTTAGATCCTCAAGTACGACCACGGAGTCAATTTGATTATCAAAGGAAACCATAAGGTCATCTTGATCGTCAAATGTAACTACAGGGTTAACTTGAAAATCATCAGAAAGAGATGTAGAAGACTCATTTTGAACAGTCTGATCCGTGCCGGATTCAGATATTGGCGGAGATATTAGTTCAGATATGATGATGGTTTGTTCGGGTACCTGAGACAAGCCATCAGTGTCATACACTGGGCCTGTATCACTCATGTGCAGCTCATGCATATTAGCCATCAACATAACAGCTGCATTAGCCTGCAAGTCCTGCATATCATCATCTGAGTCTGCATCTGCCATAAAGCTCTGTTCTTTGTCTGTAAGAGATCCACCAGCTTCATCCTTAAGAGCCAAAAGTAAAGCCTCTTTGAAATAAGCACTGCCCCTAGTCCTTGGCTTTGGGCATGCATTAGCCAGGTGTCCCTTCTCATTGCAGTTGTAGCATCTAAGACCATTTAACCGATTCTGAGCATTTCCCTGTTCCACCACTTGAGCTCTGTTGTTATTCCTACCCACAGCATTAAACCCTTGACCACCGCCCATCTGACGACCATAATCACGATTCTGAACTTCAACACGTCCATTGTTCACAACAGCTTGAGTCCGTGTGTTAGATGAGGAGCGAATACGATTGTTGGATTTGTTTGTGTAACGGCCAAAAGCATTAGCAATCATCACAAATCCTTGTTGCAATGCTTCGAATGGATCGATTTCCTCAGTAGCTTCACTGACATATGCTTGAGCATTGTTGCTGTATGGAACCAATTGATTTTGTTGAGGTTGTTGCTGTGAAGGTGTGTTTGATAAGGTTTTAAAAGGTACCATTTTGAGGGGTCGTTTAAGTCCTTATTTGATCACTTTTGTATCCGTTATTGCTTAATATCGTTCCTTTTCACTTTTTAGGTCTCGTGAAGGCAAAATGCTGGAATGGCACTTATTTGGACGAAAAGGCGCGAATATATGAAGAAAATGGCCAAAGTCGAAATCAGACACTCACAGTCGCTGAATGTAGAAGGCGACGGCGTCAGGAGTTACTTGCGACGCCGTCGGAGAATTATTGTGACGGGTCAGAACTCAAAACTCGTGTTTTCAAGAGACGGCGTCTAGTTGTGAAAGAGTAGGCCGTCGCTACTCAGACGGCCTAGATGCGATCCAGACGACGTCAGAAGCTGAAGAGGACGGCGTCACGGACATAAGGTGACGCCGTCGCAAGGTTAACGTGGCCAAGACGAAACCCTAATGGCGGCGACACGACGGCGTCACTAAACATAAGGTGACGCCGTCGCAATTGTAATCTTATATATAGAATCCGAATTTTTTAGTCTTTGGTGGAGAGTCTTTGGAGTAAAAACCTAAAACCGAACCTAAGGTGTCTTGTACAGTATTTTAGGGTTTTTAACCCTATCTTACACCAAGATAAGTCTTTGCTTCATTAATTCAATTATGTCTTTGGTTATTTGTGTGTATGCTTGCATGTTCTCCATGTCCGGCTAATTTATTTGTGTGTTTGCTTAGGAAGTATGAAACTTAGTTATTGAATATTGATTGGTTGTTTCTTATCTTAGTTGATTAATGATCTAGTAATGCGATAGGTCATTCGTTGTGTACTTAATGCTTGATTCATCTTTGTGAACCTTAGAGTATGATTACCTGAGTGATTGTAGGCTAAAACATCCGAAGAGTGCCTTAGAGTAGGAGTCTATGATCTCTATGTGGATTTGTAGACAAGACCCTTTGGTAAGTTCAAAGAGTTAGGGAGAAACGCATACCCTACAACTTTAGAAACACAAAGCAACTAGGAATAAGACGTGACACTCAACCATCAATAGGAGATAATTAAGGAGTAATACAAACTAAGTAAACACATCTTTAAACTATCATACGAGCACACATTAATTAGACATAGACTCCCACAACCTTAGTTTAGATAATTAGATATTAGTAGAGTAATCGGTAGAAATACCAAAACCCCCCAAATCCAATACCCGAGATTCGTACCTTTCCATTTTCATAAAATATAAAAAGATAAAAAATAATCTTCCTCAACCTTAACCTTAGCGTAGTAACTCCCTACTAGCATTCCTATTCCCCTAGAGAACGATATCAATACCCGTGGCTTACCCTAATTACTACACTACAACGATTAGGTTCACTGCCTAGGGTGTTATAAAACTTGCTCGAAGAAAAGGAAGTTCCTTTGACCCCGAACGACGCGTGTAGCGTTATCAAGTTTTTGGCGCCGTTGCCGGGGAATAGAATAGCTAGTTAGTAGTCCACCTCGTTTAGGTTTCTTTGCTTGATTCCTATCAAGTAAATTTTTCTCATTTTTAGCTTTCTCTTAGTCTATCCCCCTTCTTCGTGACCTTTGTTCGTAACCATTTTCATTGACTATTCCGTTAGCCACTATGGAGAACGCGAATCCGCCAAAACTTTCACCTAATCAACGAAATCTACTACATAATCTACCCTTTCCACTCCAAAATGAGATCTTGAGGTTCCAGCAACATCATGATGAATCATTTCCTGAGGCGTGGACTCGAATTAAATATTTATTACAAAAAGTCCTTTGTCATGGTATGGATTTACTGTTTCCACTACAATTCTTTTACACTCGTATCACCCACGAAACCCAAAGGAGACTTGACTATGTAACGGATGGGGATATTTGGGGACGTGGTGCTCGATTTGCATGGGAAACCTTTGAGATTCACTCCCAATTTAGAAGTGGAACATGGGACCCAAAAAATGAATCTTTAGACCTATTTTCAATTTGGAAACTTCGGTCGGAAAGGTTGTTTAGGAAGGAGATGATTAGAGTTGAGGTACCAAGGTGCATGTCATGGTTAGGCGCTACCACAATACAAAATGAATACATAGGTGATCTTGATAAGATGGAGGATAGAGTAGAAAATCCAACCCCATAGGATAACCCACAAGTCTTACCATCACTTGAGGAACACACATCACCTATAACTTACCCGGAAGAAGTAGAAGAGACTATAGGAACCCCAATTAGAGAACCTTTGGACCAAACGCCATTAGAGAATGTAGGTTTAGATGCTTGTTGTCATGACCTCTCTCTTAGTCCTAGGGAAGTTCCATATTTTGATGAACCGGAGCCTCACTTAAAAACCTTACCCAATTTTCCGTCTTTAGATGTGAATCTTGGAATTGAATTAGGCCCCAATCCACCCATCAAAATAGATAGTCCGGGTAGTTGCTTGATAAAGGTGGTAGATTCTAGGCCATGTAGAGTAGAAGCCGATATAGGAGTAACCCATGACCTTACACACTTATATCACCCATTCATGGTTGATAACAAGAAACACTATGGGTTTAAACCGGGTTTATTAGGTCAAGATGGATCCTTAACCAGGAATCTTTTGAAGTTGGTAGAAAATGATCCATTCTTAGGAGAGAGATTTGATTCTCTCGCTACACCAATAGACTTAGGTAAGGTTATAATGAATAGAGCACACTCCTTTGAGCATATAAATCACCCATCACCCTCTCCTCACATAGCAAATTTCCACCCTAAGGGTGTGTATTGCTACTATCACCCGCATTTGAACTTAAGTGTAGGGAAAACTTCCCCTTTATCTGTTAAATAAGGGTAGAGTCAGGCTCGTGACTCGAACAAAAACAAGCGCTTCCTGGGAGGCAACCCATGTTTATTTGTTTTTCATTTTTATTTGTGTGTCGTATATCTTTTATTGATTGTTTATTCTCATGTTTAAATTTGTAAAAATGCTTTATTTTGTTTTTAACCTTGTCTTAATTGCATATAAAGGTATTTTACATAAGGGATAAGTGTAGGGAGGATTACACACGTTTTCAAAAGAAACGTAAACATGAGAATAACAATTAATTAAAAGATATATATGTTTGTTTGTTCGAGTCAAATGCTTGTATCGAGTCATAATGAATGTTTTGCAGAAATTTTTCCAGATTCTAAAGATGTAAATTTTCCAGAAATTTTTTCCAGAAAATCGCAGACCAGTTTTTGTCAGGATAACCTGACGGCGTCAGGATTGCAACCTGACGGCGTCAGGAAGGAGTAAAAACATCAGATTACTTTTTCTCGTTTTCTGAGCTACTTATAAATTTTTGGAATTTTCCAGGTCTTAATTTTCTTAGAAATTCTGTAAACATTCATTCCACAAGCATTATATCCTAGTTTAAATCGAGTCTTATATATATTATTACCGCCGATTTTACGCGAAGGTTTCGTTTGTTTTCTTCAAGTGTGCAGGTTTAGTTTGTCAAGAAGAAGTTACATAAGATTGGAAGGAGCTTTTCACGCAATAATTCTTCTTGAAAAGAATTTAACCACCACTTTACACGGATCCTACCGAGCTAATCAGGGGAGTATTAGTTTCTTTCGTTTTTAATTACCTTCTTTTATCATAACTTTGATACTTTCGGGGAACATTGGGGACAATGTTCAGTTTAAGTGTAGGGAGGGAAAATAAAACGGGAACTTTGAAACTATGCTTATCCTTGATTATTTGCTTTGTCCAATTGCACTTTTGTAATAAACCATGAGAAAATGTCGGTTAGGGTAATTTTGGCACCAAATTTAAAATTTTTCATGACATATAGGAGTGGGCCATTAGTCTTAACAAAAGCGTCTCATGGATAGGAAGTTATATGACTAGCACAAAAACCCTTACCACCCAAATTCCACCCAAAATGTGAGGATCGCCCTTAGATTAGTAGGAATTAAAGCATTCATCTTTAATGCTTAGAGTGTGAACCGGTAGTATATTAGATTCTAGAACTTGTTTTGTGATGCATTCCGAGATCGCAAGTGAGGCTACACTTGTGTAGTTAGGAATAACTAAATGATAAGAGGCATTAGGATAACCCTTGTTTGATACCTGTAATATAATTACTTCTTCCACATCGGTTGAGTAATTCCCCCACACCCTTTGCGTTGTACTCATCTTTAGTACACGATACCCCTAGTTAACCCCTCAGAGCCTATCCTTTTCGCGGTTCTCGTGATATTTCGGTTTTTCCGGAATATCAATGAAGAGCATTGTTTACACCCCACCCCCAAATATACACCCAAATCGCCTTAGCCTACCCCTTATGCACTCACTTTTAGTGCAAATGTTTGTTATCACCCCAAACCCTTAGTTCAATTATCTAGTTGCTTGCATAAGTTGCTAAGTCGAGTCATATCCTTTGTATACAGTTTTGGGATGATTGGGATTCATGGGAAAAGTTAAAGTTTATGAAATGACGGGAAGGGAACGTTAAATTCAAATTCCCTTTGTTTACGTAATATTGTACCCCAAGTGTTTTGATCTTGTCAAATCGGGTCAAACTAGTGTTAGAGTAATAAAAACTCAAGTGTAGGGATATGCTATAAATCCCTAGTATTTTGATGTTATCTTAGAGGATGGTAGAGTAAAAGTGTAAAAAAAAAAAAAAAAAAAAAAAAAAAAAAAAAAATCGAAAAAAAATAGAAAAAGAGAAAAGAAAAAAAATAGAGTGAAAAAAAAAAAAAAAAAAAAAAAAAAAAAAAAAAAAAACATACGGGCTACCATCCTACATCTATCCTTTAAATTTATGTTTGTTTATTTCCGTTACATAGAGTTTTAGAGTGTCGAGTCTTGGCTTAGCAACGCCATTCTTCATATGCAGTAACATAGAGATTTTTGACTTGCCACCACTAAAAAGCCTATCCCACCAAACCCTTATTTCCCTACCGTAAGCCTAACATTACAACCCTTTAAAGACCTCTTTGATAGTCTTTCCTAGGTGCTTACGCCAAAGCGATGGAGGTTTGATCTATTCTCAAGCCTATGGTAATCTATGTACTAGGACCGGTTAATGAGTGTTTATCTTCCATTTCCTATATTGTTATATTTCAATTATACACCTGAGAGAGATGTGAGTATCCAAACACCCCATGTGAGGTGCTAGTATGTAATTTCCGTGCTTGTTATGACTTTTGCGGGGCTTATATGTGTTGTGGACCGTTTTGAATTAATGCTGAATGACCCCTAACTCATAAATTAATTGGCTAAAAGCACATTTGCTTGAGGACAAGCAAATAACAAGTGTAGGGATATTTGATAAGGTTTTAAAAGGTACCATTTTGAGGGGTCGTTTAAGTCCTTATTTGATCACTTTTGTATCCGTTATTGCTTAATATCGTTCCTTTTCACTTTTTAGGTCTCGTGAAGGCAAAATGATGGAATGACACTTATTTGGACGAAAAGGCGCGAATATATGAAGAAAATGGCCAAAGTCGAAATCAGACACTCACAGTCGCTGAATGTAGAAGGCGACGGCGTCAGGAGTTACTTGCGACGCCGTCGGAGAATTATTGTGACGGGTCAGAACTCAAAACTCGTGTTTTCAAGAGACGGCGTCTAGTTGTGAAAGAGTAGGCCGTCGCTACTCAGACGGCCTGTTAGGAATTAGAAAATTCCATAGTGAAGTGTCGGTCACCCCAAATGTTATCTAGCTTAAGTTAGCTCGTAGACTTGTCGTTAGTCACGTTATTTAGTAGTTTATTTATTAGTTTGTAGCGTAGTATAGCTTAGTGCAACACCGTGGAGGAAGGACGGGTCTTTACCCACTGTATCCCTGATCCACAGGCCGTTAGGAGGTCGTATTTCTTGTAACTATAAATACCCCTTCCATCCATGGAAGGGGTGGTGCTTCATAATCTAATACTCTACAATTTGTGTAACTCTCTAGCTAGAACACCCTCTCTCTCTCTACTTTCTCTCTCTAAAATGGAAAACATGTATTTTGATCTCCCACGACCACCCGAATCATCAACACAATAAAATACACGATCCTACAATTGGTACCAGAGACAGGTTTTGTGTTTTGATGATTTCTTGTGGTTTTGATTCGTGTTTGAAACTGTTTTGGTTGATTTGTGTGATTTCGTACCATGGTGGTTGTGGTTTTGAAACTTGTTTACTGGTTTTTGTATGTATGTGGTCGGATTATTACTTTATGGGTAAACAGTTTTTAAAAGTGTTTTGTTGTATCTGTTGGTCAAAACAATGGTTAGCATCAAGTTTTTGTCTATCACAGTCTTGAATATGATACTGTTGTGGTCATATCTGTTTTTGTCAATACTGGTATGTTTCATGACTAAAACTGTTTTATGTCAAGATTCTATTAAGCTCACCTTTTACTGGTCTATATGGATAAAGCACTTATACGGTCAAATAGGTGAAACTGGGTCAAAATGATGAGTTTTTCTGCAAAAGTGTTTCTGGGTAAGTATGCATATGGTCGGAAAACTGAGTCGGAAAACTCATCGGAAAACTGTAATATCTTGCTAGCGATTTGATGAACCCAATAACAGACCTGGCGACTTGTCTTTACAGGTCGTCTAGATTCAGTGTACTTGAGTAGCGATTTATGCTAGCGACTTAAGGACAAAATTAGCGACTTGTTACTGAACAAGTCGTAGCGACTTAGTGCTAGCGACTAAGTGCTAGCGACTTAGTGCTAGCGACTTAGTGCTAGCGACTTAGTGCTAGCGACTTAGTGCTAGCGACTAAGTGCTAGCGACTTGACTCTTGACCTAGCGACTTAGACAGAAAGGTAGATGAAGAATGCAGACCACGACCTCTAGACCAACAACAATATACCAAATCTACAACTAGATCTCAGGTTAACAACCATCATCGGTCCATTATTGTAACAAAAAGAAAAAGAAAGTGGAAGAAGAAGATCATCATAAGCCAACATCATATCTTTAACTATCCTAACTTATCAACAACAACATCAACTCTCAATCTCATCTCCAAATGATCTACAAGACTCGACTCATACACTATACAAACAAGATCTCAAAGTATATCAAGGCATGGTTGAATTTTTCATAAATTCAACTCAGGCTTATTACAAACCCCTTGACTCTCTTCATCACAGATCTACTCATCAAAAGTTTTATAAGCATTTGAAGGAAGAGTAAAGTCTCAGAGTGAATCTATTCGTGACACTCAAGATGCATCAACTCACAAATGATTCGGTCTTCATTGACTTACATCCCTTTTATGTACGAATCTCAATGGAGTCAAAAACAACATATGTTTAAAACCATTCAAGAGCTTCGACTTTTGTGTTTGTGTCAATGAAAACGAATAGGATCTCAGATTTGTTTATCTTATCGTTAAGGGACATCATGGGCCACACTCTTGAGATAAATGCAAATCATCATGGACCATTTTCAAAACCCTTGCTTCATCATACAAATCTTTCGAATGAAAATAAAATAAAAGGGGACTCGATCTCAGTGTTTGTTCCTTTTTGTGTGTGATTCTACAAAAACGAAGATCTCAAAAGATCTACTCACATATGAACGTTTACCTCATAGATCGATTTAGGAGTTTCACTCCTTTTTTTATATCCGAATCCTTAAGACAAATCAATTAACAAGGATGTTAATTATTTTTCTTGATTCGTTCATGACTCTTTACACTATGGACTTAAATTAAAGAAACCTACCTGGGTTTGATTTTTGATGCTTCATCCATATGGTATATGCCATCCCTGTGGCGAATCAAAAGGTGTCTAGTCATTCTTGTGGCTGTCACGATGTAACTCAACCATCCCTGTGGCGATTTAAGACATCCTCTTGCCAATCCTATGGCTTAGTCTTAATGTTCTATATTTTTAAATGATGGTATGAGGCGTGGTATATTAAGAGGGATTAGGGATTGATGGAGATTAAAGTTGTGATATGAGATTAGTTATTATTGATATGCTGAGTTTTGAGATCTAGGGTTTGATATACTAAGATGAAGAAGGAGGCGTACTTTATGTGAGTGTTTTTAGGGTATGAATGAGTTTATGTGGTCCTTTATACTCCTCGAAAATAATCAGGGCTTGTGTTATTTTGGATGGGGCCAAGTGATTTGTGTGATCAGCTGGTTGTGCATGATTGTGGGCTTCCATGGGTTGCTTTATTATTTGGGTAATGTGATAGCATGATTTGGGTCTAACGAGTTGTATGGGCAATTGGGCCTTGTGAATCCTTTGTTTCAACGTTAACAATGTGGATGGGGAGCCTCAATGTTGAGTACAATGTTTTTATCATTAATTATCACTTTAAAGAATTTTATCAATGTATAATTTTTCATAAACCATTGTGATAAACTTATTAAGAAGTTGAACCTCATTGAGAAGTGATATTCGGGATGGATCGGGTTTAATTTTTGTTGTAGTAACGAGTTTGAGTAATTCGTGTGATGATTCGAATTTGGATGACGAAAAATGGGCTTTTCACAGTTGGAGTGAATTCAAGTAACTTGACGATATGATTTGCTAATGAGAATTATCGATGAGACTTGTTGTGATGAGGTTTGGTACTATGGTGTATACAGATTCACGGAGACTATTAGGTCACGGCTTGAGGTGCTTATTGAATATATTGACTACGGGGTTGTTTGTTCGGTATTTCATATTTGGATTTGAAGTGAGGTTTTTCGAGCGCGTTTACTTATTTCATCTTCTTTCTTTCTACTCTTCCGCGAAGATGACTTGTTTGTGCATTGACAGAGTGTGATAAAGACTTGGCTATTTAGTTGCGTTTGTGACTCTTTCTCACTTAACCCACAACGTAGCTATCACTTCGGTGTCTCACTCAGTTGAGAATGTCAAGAGGTTTTGTACATCGGGTACACCGTTTCTTCTTCACAAGGATTAGTACAAGTTTAAGTAACAAATCTGGGGAATTCTACTTCATGATCAAGTTTGGTATATCGGGTTTACTTCTCCTAGTGGTCGCAGCATTTTGCCGACAGAATATGTGAATGATGTGTTTACCATAGTGTTTACTGGATGGGTGATGATATTGTTGATGATGTTGGATAATGGACCGCTGATGAACCGCTACATGTTCCCCTAAAACAGATATTCACCGAAACCAAAGTTGTCATAACGCATTCAAGCTGACATTGTTTACGGTTTTGTCTTGATTTTTGTAAAATCCCGCGAAAGAACCTATTTCTCGGTTTAAATCATAGACTTGTAAAATCCCGTAACAATGGAAATATCCTGGTAATTGTAAAGTGCATATCCGGAACTATCATACGGTTTATTCTTGGTTTTGTAAAATCCCGCGAAAGAAACTACTTCTCGGTTTAAACTATAGAATTGTAAAATCCCGTGATGATGGAACCATCTTGGAGAAAGGAAAGCGTATCTCGGGGTCTTCTGATGCTGGTGTTACGGGTTCTGTTTCGAAGAAAGGAAAAAAAGGGTGTACTTCATAAATTGGATGTGTGTTTGGATTTTCGTCATGGCAGTTTGGTTATTACATGGTTTTACGGGGTTATGTGATGTTGACCATGGTCGGGATGAAACCATTATCAAAGTTCATTTAATTGTCAAAGAAGGCTAGATTTGAGCAGTTCAGAAGATGTGACAACGGCGTTAATTCAATATTATTTATTTGAGGTTGAAGTGAAATATCACGGGCGAGTGTACTTAGTATCTGAAGGTATCGGGGATGGTTGGATGAAGATTCTTCAAGATCCTTGTTCAAGCTTATCATAAAAAATCAAAGACTTGGAAATCTAGTTATTGTTGGGTGTCTTTTACCTTTTCTTTTACCACTTGGGGGAATTGGGCTCATACCACTACAAAATAACTATCACTTTAAGGAGTTACATTGTAGTGCTCAGTGTCACATTCAATTGTGGATTTTCAAGAGGTAATGTACGTCTTATACTCGATGGTTGGTTGGTTGATGAGTATAGAGTACTTAGAGATTCAAATGGGCATGAAGTCTCGGCACCGCTCTTTGTTACATATGTGCAAGTTTAAGTCACGAGTTCGGGTTAGTTTACTTCAGGATCAAATTCATCATACTGGGTTTTCTCCATCAGCTGTCACTACAAAGAGCCTACTGAATGATAATGGGGTTGATTACAAGTTTGCCAAGAGAGTTGAAAAGAGAGAGATTATGACGTCTGTTCACATCAGTTCAGGCCTCGTACTCCAAAGAAAAGAAATGTGTACGTTTCAGTGCGCATTATCTTCCAAAGAAGAGAAATCTTCTTATGACGTATGAACACAACAGTTCATGCCTCGTTCCTTAAAGAAAAGAAAAGTGTACGTGTCAGTGCGCTTTATCTTTGAAAGAAGAGAAATCTTCTCATTAATGACCATTCTCATCAACATGCTTCATGCTTTTTCCATACGCTTCAGTCATAAAGTGAACCGGGCTACCATTGATTGTTTTCTGATTCCACTTTCTCAACTATAATGACGATGGCGACATCCTGTGCTGATTTTGCGGGGGAGAAGTGTGAATAGACTACATTTGGATAATGTTCACTTGTTTAATCAAGAATGGCATCTCCGTATGCAATTCTTGAGGGGGAGAAGAAGTGTGAATTTTTTGCATTGTTGATTGATATTTGAGAATATAAATGGTCATACGGCTCTAAACTCATGTAAGAACCGAGCTTCTTCTTATCGGGTCATCTTTACATGGAGTTTTTCTCTTCTAAGAGCCGTTGGTTGACATCTTCACTCGGATTGATGAGTTTATCGACAAAGTGCTTCCGGTTAATGCTTCACGTCTACATCAACATGATGATTCCGAACGATCTATCTGTTCTTGTTTGATGTGATTGGTAGTTTGGTGTTACCATCTTGTGTGTTCGTTGCGGCCTGATTGCTGATTTCCTTGATGAACATCTTTCTGTTCTTGTTTGATTGGGAGGGATTTTAGTTAAGGGGATTTGCAAGATGTAAGTTGATTGGGATGCTTTTTGGTGATGTTCTTGTTTTTGGTGAGTTGAAGATGTTAACTTTCTATTCCCCAACTGGACAATCTTGAAGAAGGTCGAGTCTACAGTCTGTTCTACATTCTCTGCTACATGTTAGAAGACTAAAGACGAGTTACATTTAACGATCTAAAGACTTCTTCTTAATCTGAGCATTTATCAAACAGATTGTCGGTTTAGGGGAGAGCACTAATTGGGAGAAAGTTATAAGTCAGATTCAATTCCCAATTAGACTTGCTCATATTATTTAGCAGTAACTCCTCGAGATGTTGATATTGACTATTGTTGGACATTTGACACAAGGTGATTACTTCGGAGTTAATCATTTATCACTTATTTGAGATTGAAGTTGACTTTCACAAAGGCGTGTTCTTATTTGATAACTTGCTCGGGCTTAAGAATTTGAGTTGAAGACTTGGCTTATCTAGTTACCAGCTGTCGAGGTGGATGGTTGAAGACCTGGTTAACTATCACTATTAGGAGTTACTTTGTTTTACTCAGTGTCACACGCTTATGACGGTGTGGATAATCGCAAGAGGTGTTAATGTCTCATACTTTGTTTGGGTAGTGAGTACTTAGAGATTTGCTTGAAGCATTAATTCTCTACACCGTTCTTCCATTATTAGATGCAAGCTTAAGATACAAATGTGGGGAAGTTGACCTCAGTTTCAGGTATGGTATATAGGGTTTTCTTCTTCAGTGGTCACTTCAAATTGTCTACATAAGGGTTGATAAAAATTGTCAGAGTGAGTCTTCAGCATGTTGATTCTCACAAAGACATCAAGCGATCTTCTCAACAAATTTCAAGTATTTGGGCATTCAAAGAGTTGCTGATTCTGAAGTATCAAAACCAGAAAGAGGGAAGGAGTCAAGCATCTAAACGCGAGTAAACTTGATGTACTTAATACTTCTAAGAAATTGAAGATATCCCGGGAAGACAAATGTTATTACCGCAGAGAAACTCAAGGTTTTACTCATCAAGGCGTTTAGTGTTAGTATTTCAACTACGTGGGGGAAGTGATGTTGAAGAAAGTTTCTGAAGATAAAAGAGGTACACTAGTGTGTGGTGATTTCGATGGTATCGCAATGATCAGGGGAGATAGAGTGTATACATTGGGGGCGCTCAGCTGTTTCACTTGAGGGCTTAATCAGTGATTCAGAGATATAATCACTTATTCCGGAGTTGACATCCGCAGAGATTGTCATCCGCAGAGATAATCAGTGACTTGGCCTGCTTCTTCAATGTTATCAGTTATTCCTTCCTTGGGTATTGGTATACTTCAGATACTTGAGCTTCATACACGATCATCAGGGAAGAAAGCCATTGTTTACCACAAACATTGGGGAGGTGTTTTCCTTCCGGGCATGATGTGTATTCGGGAGAGTTCTTGGATATTGGTGTACTTCGGGTTCTTGAGCTTCATACACATTCATCAGGGACAAAAGATGTGAACATTGGGGAGTTGTTCTTCATTACCCTCATGATGTGTATTCGGGAGAGTTCTTGAGCATTATACAAAGAGACTGACTGCATCAATTCAACTACTAGGGGGAATTGTTCTCTTGACACTTTTTGGAATGGATTGCTTCAGACTTCAGTGGTAATGAAATTTGAGAAGAAATTTAAAGAGTGGGATGAAACGTTGCTGTTCTTCTTGTTGATGATATAACCCCGAATGGAGATCCTTGATTATCGTTCTTAAATGGAGCAGCGGGATTTATGATAATGGTGTGCTTCTTTGTGCACCTGGCTAAGGAAAGCTTGAAATAGAGCTTCGAATTTGCTCATCTAATGGATCTTCGGTTTGGGGGGAAGCTGCCAAAGTCTCTTTTTCTCGAAGGCTCATGTTCTATCTTCTATTCTGGAGCCTTGGAAGCTTTGGTGGTGAATGTTTAAGAGATGACGATTTCTTCTTCAACAACGGGGCTGCTTGATATCCTTATCTCGGTACTCGTATCATCATCTTCTTTTACTATATCATCTTCTCTATCCTTGTATATATTTTTTCAAAAAGCAAAATACAAAAATATAAAACCAGCAAAACAAAATAGAAAAATATAAAACCTTCAAAAAACCCATAAAAATCAGAAAATTTCAAAAATACCAAAAATATGTTTTCACATGACATGTCTTCTGATATCGATAACATCTACGGTCTTAGAAATGTCATTCAATAATGGCACGGGACCATAGATGAAGTTCGAGCAGGAGGTGTAAATATTCTTTTTCAAAACATGTCAAAAACTATGGCTTACAGTTATTTCTGACTGTAACCCGGGCTTCAAATAATGGCTTGCAGTTACTTCTGACTGTAACCCGCGCTTAAACAATGGCTTGTTATTATTTCTGATAGCAACCCGTTTTTCAAAGAAGGAAAGTGCTACGCTTAATCGATTTTCAAATATTTCGTGCACTTATCCTAAAAACAAAACAAGGAAAGTATGTCGAAGGACTGCTGTTCCTACACAAATGTTTTTCCGTCTAAAATTCTTCAGAAAAATATTTGTTGTGTTTTCAAAAAATGGTGGAAAATGAGTTGCTTAAAATCAATCAGATTCAGAGTTTTTATAAAACTTGGAAACTCAATCAATGACTTCAGCACTTTTAAAATCTTTTATAAAATGAGTTATTGGTTGAGGGGGAAAATGTTTTCAAATTTATATCATCTAACGGACTTTCTTAATTATCCTACGTGCTTATCTGAAAAAATATAATTGCCTATGTTGAAGGACTAGGTTTCTAGGATATGATTGTTAGGTTTAGATGATTAGAGTTTGAGAAACACATTATACCCATACCTTACATGATCTGATTGATATGTTGGATTGACTTGAATTAGTCGATTGTTGTTTGGGTGATGTCGACCACCATATATCTGTATGTGTGTTCACTAACGTATGCAGGTATATTGGTATAAAAGAATGTTCCCGATCCGGATCCCACAATTGAAGATGATTGGATGCCGAAAGGAAAGGGTAACTATTTCTTGGGTTGACAGATGAAGAAACGGAGCTTAATTGGACTTCTATGGAGAGTTGGCATAAATGCAACGTAAGAGGTCTCACTGCATCAGCAGATGGTTTTCTTCTAATTGAGTGAAGAAACGGAGCTTAATTTGACCTCAGTTGGCATTCAAAATGCAACGTAAGAAGAAGTCTCACTGCATCAGCAGACGGTTTTTCTTCCATGCCCTACAGCAACAACAAAAGCTTCTCGACCACCTAACGTATCTTTGTGCAGGATACCATTTTTTAAACAATTTTGAATAATTTGATTAAATTGTTTTGAAAATGGAAAATATTGTTTTGAAAATATATTGGACTAATATATTGAAAATCACCGGGCTTCATTTTATCAAAACTTGAGTCACTCAATTATCGACTACGGTCATGGATTGAGGGGGAGAGTGATTTAAAATAAAATATTTTCAAACGATATTTCTTCACAAAAGTTCCGCTTTGTACAATATAAGTGGTGATCTAAAGATTTAATGTTATGTCATGGTATGATTTTTTCTTTAGAATCAAGGTCTTTCAAAATGAAATTTTTTCTGTTCTTGTTTGATTGTGAAATTGTTTTATTTTACTAAAAGATCTCTTAAAAAACTATCATACCTGACACTAACAATCTTTAATGTCTTAAATTGGTCCTTATCTGTCATTTTTCAAAAATTGAATCTTGCCACGTCTTTCCCCAAATTTTTCTAAATGATTTAAATCAGTTGGGATCACAAATCTCAAATGGTTTGATATTTCTGATCGGGGTAGAGATCGTGATTTAAATCTCAAATCTGTTTTAATGGAATTGATTTTAGTCCCTCAAAGGCACTCCTGCCTCCATGTGTCAAACGATTTCAAATACATAATGCACATGTTGAGGAGGAGGATTTATCCAAAAACCAGATGAGTATTTAAACAAGGCCACATTTTCTCCCATGTTTTCTAAACCTAATTAAATCACTTGGGATCCAAAATCTCAAAGGGTTTGATATTTTTGATCGGGGGAGAATTTGTGATTTAATAATGAAATTTGATAAAAGGTGATCATTTGGATTCAATTGTGCAGGCTGCTCTCTCGTATGTGCTAAACGCTTTCGTCTCGAAGCACATATTGAGGGGGAGCAAAACCATCGAGGTACAAAAGTTTTTTTAAAAAGAGATTATAAAGTACCTTGATTGTGTTTTCAAATGGTTTTCTTAATGGATTTTGTGATTGTGGATGTGCTTCAAATGAACTCTTGCCTCTATGTGATAAAAATGATTTCACTTATCCTATGCACATATTGAGGGGGAGAATTTTACCATGAAAATCAAATGGCTTTTTCCATGGAAATTGTGATCAAGAAATTATTTCAAAGAAATTATTTCAAAGAACTCTTGCCTCCATGTGCTAAACAATTTCAAAATCATATGCACATGTTGAGGGGGAGCATTTTTCTAAATGATCAAAACTATTAAGGTACAAAATGCTTTGATCTCGTATCACAAGTACCTTGATTGTTTTTCCAAATGATTTTTCAATTGGTTTCATGAAGGAAAGAACAATACCAAAAGACCGACCAATTTACTTTATGCATGGAGTTATAAGGATGGTTAGGTTAGGTATTCGTTCCCACGATCCGCCAGAACCGGAGGGATCTACCCAGGGACAATCCACTAGATAGTGTAGAGTCCTTAGGTATATTGAAAAAAGGAGAAAAGTGAGATACGGGAAGAGTGCGGACTGAGACAGAGCTAGTACTGGAATAAACCCAACAAGGTTCTAGTTATGAAGTCTCGGTAAGCACTGAAGGGGTTGAAGAATGAAAAAGAACTGAATGTGAAAAAGGGTGAAAAGAAATAGCCCTCCATCAATTCAACCTTAGGGCAGTAACCGGGTTCAATACATATGCTACTGGTGTTTACCAAGGTAACGCCGGTATTGAAGACAAGACATCATGGACCCAGTGATGCACTGCACTACAACTTCCCAAGCTACTCAAGTTCCTCTTAAAAGGGCTTGTTTCATTTCTCACGGGGAACCGACATTATCTATCGACTTTCTCTTAGAGATTGTTGATATTGAAGTAGGAGACCCTCTCCCTAGTCTCCGGCACAGGAACCAAAAATGCACTATTGAGTCTAGAGCCAAGAGATCATCCACAATATCTCGTTAGGACACAAAATTCTTGAAGACTTGCTGTTTCACACAATGTGGAAAGTAAGTATATATTAAGAGTCCTACGCATTATCCTTGTGGTATTGCCAGAACATCTGAGTGGTATGTAAAAGTATTCACGATGAAGATGGAAATCCTTCTAGAGCCAACATCAAACAAGCTCTTGGTGGGTGACATGTGAGATCTTCTCGTAAGATCAAACTTGTGACAACTGGATAGAAACAATGGGGAGATTCATTCTTGAATCAACCTTGGTCCAGGAATGGAATTGACGAACACTTTTGGAAAAACCGTTCGATGTGCAAATCTTCTTTTCTCTAGCACGTCGAATGTGTACTTATGTTTTCAAAATTCAAAAAGTATCTCTGATTGAAAAATACTTTTAGAAAAACCGTTCGATGTGCGAATCTCTTCTTTTCGCTAGCACGTCGAATGTGTACTCATTCTCTAATACAAAAAGTATTTTGTTTGAAAATTGATCTTTCTCACAAAACCTCCGTCGTATTGCAAAACTCTTTCTTCAAGCAATACGCGATTGTTTTTCAAATCATTTTTCATCAATCAGTGAATCTCAATTCGCTGGTTCACTCACTCCGTGTTGTCTTCTTTGAGACGTTCCGGTTTGAGAACAGCTAGAACAGCTGCGAAACCCTGTCAAGGAGATTCTTAGGAATCCTACCTGATCACAGGCAGTATTTATACTGATCAACGGGGAACCGTGGGCCGTGTACCTCAATTCAGCGAAAGTGATCAAAGACACTTTCGTGTGTTTTATTGCTAACTGTTGTTTGCAGGTACATTTGGACGGTTGCAGCTGATCAGAATTGAGGAGTCAATCCAAAGCCGCATGCTCACAGCATCCACACTTAATTTGAAGAAATCATGACTGGTGCATATCTACATAACCTGGCTCTGATATTTCATACTATGCTTATGCTTCGCTGCTGCAAATATCATGAACCAGTAAGGCTTCCGCTACTCTGATGGAAAGATGTCATGATTCAAAAGTGTGAGCATGTCGGTCCAAATGTCACAACTTCACATGAAGGCAGCACTACTATGGATGATCCAGAGAGATTTACTGTGGCTGATGATCTCAAAGAAAGCTCGAAGATCATCAAAGATGTGGATCAGTTAAAGGCCTCCACTGAAAGTACAAATCAATGCGGGCTTTGAAGAATCGCTACAAAAGCACAAAGATTGCGGAAATGAAGAATTCATGTCTACGAGCTCAAGAACAAAGTCAAGAATAGAATGCTAGGATTCGAAATGTAAAACATGGGGTGACCTCCCTTAGGGGGAGATTGTTAGGAATTAGAAAATTCCATAGTGAAGTGTCGGTCACCCCAAATGTTATCTAGCTTAAGTTAGCTCGTAGACTTGTCGTTAGTCACGTTATTTAGTAGTTTATTTATTAGTTTGTAGCGTAGTATAGCTTAGTGCAACACCGTGGAGGAAGGACGGGTCTTTACCCACTGTATCCCTGATCCACAGGCCGTTAGGAGGTCGTATTTCTTGTAACTATAAATACCCCTTCCATCCATGGAAGGGGTGGTGCTTCATAATCTAATACTCTACAATTTGTGTAACTCTCTAGCTAGAACACCCTCTCTCTCTCTACTTTCTCTCTCTAAAATGGAAAACATGTATTTTGATCTCCCAAGACCACCCGAATCATCAACACAATAAAATACACGATCCTACACGGCCTAGATGCGATCCAGACGACGTCAGAAGCTGAAGAGGACGGCGTCACGGACATAAGGTGACGCCGTCGCAAGGTTAACGTGGCCAAGACGAAACCCTAATGGCGGCGACACGACGGCGTCACTAAACATAAGGTGACGCCGTCGCAATTGTAATCTTATATATAGAATCCGAATTTTTCAGTCTTTGGTGGAGAGTCTTTGGAGTAAAAACCTAAAACCGAACCTAAGGTGTCTTGTACAGTATTTTAGGGTTTTTAACCCTATCTTACACCAAGATAAGTCTTTGCTTCATTAATTCAATTATGTCTTTGGTTATTTGTGTGTATGCTTGCATGTTCTCCATGTCCGGCTAATTTATTTGTGTGTTTGCTTAGGAAGTATGAAACTTAGTTATTGAATATTGATTGGTTGTTTCTTATCTTAGTTGATTAATGATCTAGTAATGCGATAGGTCATTCGTTGTGTACTTAATGCTTGATTCATCTTTGTGAACCTTAGAGTATGATTACCTGAGTGATTGTAGGCTAAAACATCCGAAGAGTGCCTTAGAGTAGGAGTCTATGATCTCTATGTGGATTTGTAGACAAGACCCTTTGGTAAGTTCAAAGAGTTAGGGAGAAACGCATACCCTACAACTTTAGAAACACAAAGCAACTAGGAATAAGACGTGACACTCAACCATCAATAGGAGATAATTAAGGAGTAATACAAACTAAGTAAACACATCTTTAAACTATCATACGAGCACACATTAATTAGACATAGACTCCCACAACCTTAGTTTAGATAATTAGATATTAGTAGAGTAATCGGTAGAAATACCAAAACCCCCCAAATCCAATACCCGAGATTCGTACCTTTCCATTTTCATAAAATATAAAAAGATAAAAAATAATCTTCCTCAACCTTAACCTTAGCGTAGTAACTCCCTACTAGCATTCCTATTCCCCTAGAGAACGATATCAATACCCGTGGCTTACCCTAATTACTACACTACAACAATTAGGTTCACTGCCTAGGGTGTTATAAAACTTGCTCGAAGAAAAGGAAGTTCCTTTGACCCCGAACGACGCGTGTAGCGTTATCAGTGTTTGAAGCAGTTGGTTGAGTTGCTGGTTGATAGGGATAATTCTGTTGAGCATACAAGGCAAGTTGTTGATTATCCGGTTGTGACTGTTTAGCAATTTGAGCACGGAGAATCCTTTCCCGATCAACTTCCTTTTCATGAGGCTTCAAGTAATCGTACAACAATCCATAAGTAGAATGATGCATATTCTTCGCTTGACGGAGAAAAATGACATACTTCTCCCATTCTGGACCAAGACTACTCAGGAACTTAGTATTCACTGCAATTCTTGGCATGATGATGTTGTGTTTATCCAAATCATTGATGATATCTGAAAACCGATGATGATAGGACTCTAGTGTCTCTCCAGGTTCAATCATGAAGTGTTCATAAGCCAAGTAAATTTTGGATTCCAAATCCTCCTGATTGAGTACAGATCCTTCCATAAGAAGACGAATATGATCCCACATTTTTTGTGCAGTCTTTTGAGCATCAACACTACGAAGAATTGGGTTTGGTAATCCTAAGAGGATGTATTCCATTACAAGTTCATCAGCTTCATAGTGTAGAAGTTCTGTAGGATTTAAATCTGCAATAGTAGCAATGTTGGTTTGTTCATCTCTTGGTGGAACAGCAGTTGGATCTCCGGGTACAATGACAGTAGGCATCTCAAATGGACCTTCCAAGATAACCTTCTTTAAGAACTTTCCATGTGGCTTCTTCAGATCACAAAACCTAAAGAACCTTATCACCCATTGATCGTAGTTTCCTGGAGTGAGCATTGGAGGTCTATCAAGTGATCCAGCTTCATGAATTGATTGTTGGCTGCTTAAAGCTTCACACATCTTTGCAAACCAAGTGGGTTCCTTCATAGTGTTTCTTGATGGATGTTGATTGAAATCATTTGTGTAGGTTTGAACTTGAAGGCTTGGTGGTGGTTGAACCATTTGTGGTTGTGGAATTGCACCAAGTTGTGGAGTATGTTGCTGATTAAATTGTTGTTGATAAATAGCTTGTTGTTGATTCCATTGTTGATGTTGTGGAGTTAATTGTTGTTGTTGTTGATGATTATAAGTGTGAGGGAAATAGTTAGAGTATGGTGGTTGAGACATGATGATAAACTTGTGTGGTAAAAATGGATCTTTGTAGTCGAATGAACCTTTGTTGATGAAGTGTCCTTAGGCGTAGAAAAGACAAGAACCAAGTAGCACTTATGCGTAAAAACACCAAAAGTTACGCGTAACAATG
>BPTQ01000002.1:6095034-6255390 GCA_019973895.1 Chrysanthemum seticuspe | reverse complement strand
CATTTTTTTTTCTTAATCTTTGTGTCGTGGTACTTCATTAAAAACTACTGTGTCTCAAACATATATAAGCGAAAGCTAATACTTTTCAGGATAATACCAAGACAACTAAATAACGTATAATACAAGTTTTATCAAAACAATAAATTAGAAAACATTAACTACACAAGTCTACTTTTCATCGCTAATGACAATCTGATGGAACAAAGTATCTATCATTTTCTATAGGACATGGTTACAGTATCTATCAGCAATTTATTTTTGTTTTGACACAAGCTAGGTCTACAACTTTACACATAGCGGCACTAGTGGGGCTCCTTATTTATGTCATACGTACACTAGCCATAATTCTAGCTCACAATTCATGTTATGGGGTAGCCACTTGATTATTAGTTACCTCTATTGGATATGATTAGTATTTACTAAATACTAATCATATAAGTTGTTATTAGTTACCTCTATTGGATCTCCGACAAGAAAAGATCATTGTATAAATGTCTTGTGCAGAAAAAGGAATTGCGGACAACCTTCTACTGAGTCCCCGTCAGGCCTGATTGCTTTTTCATTCACAAAGGCTACATTACACAAAAGACTAGGTTAGCCGAAATAGAGTTATTTCTATTTAAAATTTTCTGAACCATCTTCTACTTCATGTACTAATTACGTCTACCTGGAAACCATAACAACGATCGCGGTCAATTTCCCCGCTTCGCTTCCCGGTTAGGCGCTCAGCGTCTTCTGTAAACCAACCCACTTGTCCAAGTTTTCTGTAAACCAACCCACTTGTTCATCGATCCATTAGTCCAAACTTGTCTGGCAGCAGACAGCAAGTAAGCAAACATTTTTTTTTTACCATAATTCGATTATCAAAAAAGTAAAGAACAAAAAACTAGAAACTATAGATACTTGACCCTCGTTTTTTCATAATATTTTCCGTTCGTCTGAGCTCGGTCATTAAACAAAGTAGTAAAGTGTTGTTAATGTTACTAGACATTTTATCAAACACTTGGTATGCAATGTTTTAATATCCGGTTCCACTAAACGTAACTAATCCGCTAAACCTAAACTTTCTAAAGTCAAACAAGCAATCAAATAACCAAAATTTTAGACCTAAACCTTTTCGATATTAGGTCAAAATCAAATAGGCAATCAAATCAACTAAACCTGAAGTTCATTGACTCAAATACATAATCAAATCAACAATCAAACAAGTAAATTAAACACAAACACAAACGAATTATTCAACGAATATACAAAAATTTCAGACAAGTGATATAATATCTTCGAAATTAAATGAAATTAACGCGTAATAATTAGGGATTAGAAATAACCTCCGAAAAATTAGGGCAAAATAGTGAAAAGTTGATTCGGAAGATGTTAGCCATGGCGGAATAGTGTTAGTGTGTGTTTTTAGTGTGTGAAACTGTGAAGAATTGAGTGTTTTTAGTGTGTGAAACTGTGAAATGGGGGAGGAGGAGAAATGAACGAAAAATGATAGGTATCCGTGTTTTTAAATATTTAGGCATTTTGTCAATTTAAGTCCCTGTGCTTTTAAGTGTTGGATAGCAAAATAAGAACATGTATTTGTTCAAGTGAGTGACGAATAGTTTCGTGACTACCAATCCAAAAATTAGTGAC
This sequence comes from Chrysanthemum seticuspe, assembly GCA_019973895.1. Classification (NCBI taxonomy): domain Eukaryota; kingdom Viridiplantae; phylum Streptophyta; class Magnoliopsida; order Asterales; family Asteraceae; genus Chrysanthemum; species Chrysanthemum seticuspe. Next base: position 6,253,755 of record BPTQ01000002.1, on the reverse strand, counting down.
GAAAACTTCGTGACTAAGCACCGTAACCAGAAATGAGTTACACGGTGACGATAAGTACTTGACTTAGTGACCGATACTTCGTCACTAACATGTATGTTAATGACAACTTATTACTTCGTCACTAAATATATGCAAAGTGACGAGATATAGTGATGACAATTCTACATCGTAACTAAACTGTGTTTTTAGTGACAAAAAATATAAGTCGTCATTAAATTCTCGTCACTATAGCCCCTTTTTTTTGTAGTGTATGCTTCATTAACTAGGTTTCTGCATTTTTATTAGATGTGACAATGGGTTGATGCAGGCTATGTTTTATCTTGAATGGGTTGAGTGTTAAACAGGTAAATTAAATTACTAGCTTAAAAGGAAATGGATTTAAGGGTGGGTTGAAAGTCGTCACCCAAAATTGTAATTTTAGTGCATTCAACTTTTTAGTTCATTTTGTTAAGAAAAAAAATACATTTAGTTCTCAAAAGTTTGTAATACAATCTTTGTATCCTATTGACAAACGAATGACTAAATAAAAGAGCTAATTCTTGTATGGACAAAAGGTATCTTGGGTCGGCCAGAACCTTTACACTCTTACCAAAATTACCCATTTTGACCCGTTACCCAACCTCTTTCCCGTTGGCACCCTCTAGTTTTTATGGTTCTCAATAAGGATATTTACACTTTCTGCCAGGAGTGCTTCAATAATCATTTCTATTTCGGAAGCCATAGTGCAAGTCAAGAGATGCATGGAAAGATTTACGTGATAGATCATGAGCAGCCTCCTTTGTACTTTGCACTTTGTTGTGATAGTCATTCTGATCCCATGGTCCACAAGATTGATTTATTTAGAACTTAAGATACAAATAATTATTTATGTTCTAACATCCTAAACATAAAAATCCAATCCAACTTATAATATGTGATGCACTTTTATCAGAATATTAGCTTATGACTAATAACTGAAATTTTGAGCTACACATGGATACACACTCGATTTAAATTTACTATGAAATTCAAATTGACCTTGAAAGTTGACATTATATTTATCCAGTTTAGGATAGTAATATACATTAACGTATTATTTATATTTTTATAAATAAGTTAATAATCATTATTACCACATTAGTGTGTGAAACTCTTTCGCATAACATTGTTTAATTGTTTGATAAGAATCTTAATCTTTGAGAAAAGGAAGATAAATTTGATAAGATTTTAGTTTTAGGATGACAATGGGTAAAAAGGTAATATAACTTTTTATGGATTATTTACTTAATAGTTTTGAATATAAATTTATTTTTTGGGTAAAAGGTCAAAGACTCGGAAATAGATTACTCCAAAAAACGTTTAAGTACAAATGATATGGGTGAATCCCATATCTCAGCCCATTACATAGGCAAAAAGCTTACATAACAAGATACTTCATATTCTCTATATAATAAATTAAATAAATCACTACTCAAAATATAACATTAGACTCCTATGGAGATAAAATTACTTCCTACCAAGGCCTTGGAGCTTGATACCATACGTGTCATAATAGGCATCCAAATTTCCTGAAAGATCGTAAACCTGATCCGCATAGTTATCATAATCATAGTCATCTTCGCGATCATGACCACCACCAAATAGATTACTCGTCTCATCAAAGGTGTTCACAACCTCCTCATTATCACTATCAGAATCCACAATCTCTCACACCTTAGTGAATGGGTTAACCCTCTTAGTAAAAGAAGTAGCCAGGAAATCCTTATTATAACCCTGATAATCAACCTTTTTAATAGGATTACCATTATCATCAACAAAAGTAGCTTTCCCATCAATAAAAAGCCTTTCAAATTTCCTAATTTTTTCAACAATAGGGGTAGGACCAAGCGCGTTAGCTATATACTCTTTGTAACTTATGGTAAAAAACTATTGTTGTACTAAATTATAAGCTGTAGGAAATTATCAAATGACCGCATTTTTTTCAAAAACCATGATAATACCTTTATAACATTTACACTACAATTAGTTTGAGTGATTATAAGATATTAAATGAACAATAGTTTTTGGAAAATTGTTTAACTTGTTTGTAGATACTTCCGTAAAGAAATATTACCATTTACTTAATTGCCTCCAAATAATATCTATTTTATATATACAAATTCATCTAACATCTTAAAATCAAACAATAGTTATAAACCCACGAATTATCATTTCCTATAGGCAAATAGTCAACCTAAATATGGGTAATATCAAGTATTTTGTCAAAATAATGAAACGCATGTTGCCTTATTCTTTGATTAGTTACCTTAATGATTCATAATAACAATATCGAAAGTCGATATTGGGCAGCTCAATACGCGGAAGCTCAGGAATTTTTAGATCATGAACCGGCGAAGATTCAATGAGGTTACTTGTGAGGTTGCTAGAAATCAACGAGTCCGTATCTTCATCATTACCAATTGATTTAGAAGGTCTTATCATACTCATAAACAAACCACCAATGGAGCGAAACGGGTGAGTCACTCCATCTTTGAGTTTCAAAATGATGGACACTTCAGATATCTGTCAAGTGACGGTCAGGACTATCATGGCTGAAAGAAAACATTGTGTTATGAAATTCTGTCTCTTTAATTAGTTCCTTGAGCTCTTTTACTATCTTAGCTTTTTCCTCGTCATCTTCTTCTTTTGATTTTGCAACGTTTACGTTGTTCATTTTGGTTAAGTCACCGTCGATTGTGGACTCCGATTTGGAGACTGCAAGGGGAAGTAGCTCATCTGGTTCACTTTCCAACTTATCCAACTGTTATTTTCATTAAGGAAACAAAATATCAACTTATGGAAACGGATATCGTTTTCAAGGGACAGTGTTTCGCTATTAAATTAGTGACATCTTCGAGTCATGTAGAATTGTATATTTCCCATTGTAGGTACATCAATGTTTTGCTATAAATTTGATCTAATTTGAGGACAAAAGATTATTTACATACTAAGGATTAATCTCCACCATTCATTTTTATTTGATCTAATGGATTATATTAATCTCAACAATTTAAAAAACCCACTTTCATCATTTTTTTTCAAATATTAATATCTTTCAAACCGTTATTCGTTAAGCGAAAAAAAATATATCATTGCGACGAGCATTTAATTATCTTTCTATAGATAGGCACTTTGATAAACTTTCGACAATTTTTTTTTTCGTATTTTTCACGTTTTTTTTTAAGTTTTTTTCGTTTTTTAACGTTACTGAAATTTGCATTAAAAAATCATATATGATAAAACACTAAATTTAATATCACATGTGATATTAGTGTAATATCATATATGATATGTAATATCACATGTGATATTAGTGTAATATCACATATGATATTAGTGTGATATCACATGTGATATTAGTGTAATATCACATATGATATTACACATCATATATGATTTAACACTAATATCACATGTGATATTCAATTTAGTGTTTTATCATATATGATTTTTTTCATGCAAATTTCAGTAACGTAAAAAAACGAAAAAAATAACGAAAAACGTGAAAGAAATGAAATTTTTTTCTTTTTTCGAAAGTATATCAAAGTGCCCGTCTATAGAAAGATAATTAAATGCTCGTCGCGATAGTGTAAATATTTTCACTTAACGATTAACGGTTTAAGAGATATTTAAATTATAAAAAATAGGTGAAATAATAAAATGCTTTTAATCTTAGCCATTGATTTCTTTTTAGATGGATGGTAGAGATAAGTCCCTTGGTATGTGAGAAAAGTTTGGTATGTAAAATAACCATCCTCTTATAAATTTACTCTCGGAATATTTTATGTTAATATGTTGTGTGAAAATGATGACATAATTCCAAAAGTTGATAATTATTGTTTTTCACCGTACACACAGTTACCTTCAATTGACCCTCATTCTTCTTATTCTTCATTGTGTCCCTGACCATCCTCGGGACCACACCGGCCACCAAATCGTCACCACGAGTAATCGAAGTGGAAGTTGTCGCGAGTGGTTGCATATATATTTTTGTAAACCAGGTTTGAACCCTAATCTGCCATTCAAGGTCGTTTAAGCTTTATCTTTTCGGCTTTTATGTGATTCAATTGTTATCATAGCGTAGTACATCCCACAAGTCAATTTTTTAATTTTATCTATTTATTTATTTTTAATATGGAAGCTAGGGCTTTGTACCGACCCAAAACTGGGACTTGATTTTGGTCAGATTTGTTTCTCATTGTATGTTAATATCGGTTTATATATGATTATTTCATGGTTAATCTCATTTATTAGAAGTTATGAATGCTCTGATGCTTATATAGTGCTTTAGTGGTGGCTTTGTGCATTAGTGTAGTTCATAATTTGGGGGAATTCCATCTTCTGGCTTTTAAAGACACTTATATTAATTGAAGGGCTAATAACCTTTTAAAGCATTATATTTGTTAAGAATGACAGTTTTGCGTAGCGAACTAAAAAAATAACTCTTTTAGACATTAATGTTGACATTTTTGTCTTTCTTTAAGTATTATGACCATATTATGACCATTTTACCCTTTCTGAATTTTTTTTCGAAATACTTTTTTTTTCGAAATTTTTTTTCCAAAATATTTTTTTTGAATTTTTTTTTCGAAATACTTTTTTCTCGAAATTTTTGTTCAATTTTTTTTTTGTAATGTGTTTTTTTAGAATTTTTTTTTGTGACACGCGAAAAAATTTGATTTTTTTTGTAATATTTTGTAATTAAAAAAAAATCGATAAAAAAATTCACTATTTTTTTTTGAAATATTTTTTTTAGAATTTTTTTTGTGGCATGCGATTTTTTATTTTTATTTTTTAGATTAAAAAAATTTTCTGAAATTTTTTTTTCGAATTTTTTTTTAAATATTTTCGAAGGGTAAAATGGTCATAATACTTAAAAAAGACAAAAATGTCAACATTAATGTCTAAAAAAGTTATTTTTTTAGTTCGCTACGCATAACTGCCAATCTTGACAACTATAGTGCTTTAATAGGTTATTAGCCCTTAATTGAAAGGCTAATTAGTGTTAGATAAATCCACATAATGTTGTAATATGTTCACAACCAAATGTAGAAACAACTTTTTAAATGGACCAATTTTGTGTACACCCTTAACCTATACTCTATGTTCTACAAATCGACACTTATATATACGCATATATACCACACGACTACATGTACTCCTAATAGGGTTTAGACATTTTAAGGGCTAATAACCTATTAAAGCATCATACTTGTCACAAATGTTAGTTCGACGTAGCGAACAAAAAAAATAGCTCTTCTAAACATTAAACTTGATATTTTTGTCTTCAATTGAGTAAAATAAATTTGTGATGACCATTTTACCCTTAAATTTATAAAAATTGCATCATTTGTCCCTAGTATATAAATAACCCTTTAACTCATTTTAACACACACAATTAAACCTACACCTCTCTTCTCTGGTCGTCGTCATCTAGCTTCTCATGATAACATACATTTTACCTTCTCGTATTTCTAATGTCAGAGATGAAACTTAAACCAAATAGATCCATTCACAAGTAAACGGTCGAATTTTTGGCACATCTGAATGTTACTTTGATAAGCTTTTTGTTTGGGTATTTTTATTTCTTAGACACACCACCATAGCTGCCCAATATTTGATTGTCGAAATGGGAAATTGTTTTATCCTAGTTTTGTGTTTGGTTCTTGTAGGTTCGTAAGTTTAGCAAACACTGCAGAAGTTGTGATAAATGTGTTGACAGGTTCGATCATCATTGTCGGGTAAGTTCGATATTCCAGTTTGGCACCATTTAACATATTTGGGTTTAGATCTATAGGGATATGTTGTTAACTTTAATTTGATCTCAAAAGTCACTTTCTTATATGCATTTGATAAGTGTAATGTGATGTTATGTTAAAAGGGTTTTCTTGATTTACTGAAAATATGTAGTAAAGTTTACTGACAATTGCCGAGACCTTTGTACATGTTAGTGCTACAAAGTTTCATTGTTTAAGCAATAAGCATAATAAAGACCATACAGTAAAATGTACACAACACGCCTGATCCAAAAAATTCACAAGGTATTAGTCCTATGTTCTTACTTGCATCTATATATAATTCGTCGTCTGCCACAGCTTAATTGACCTTAATAAGATGATGATGTTATTAGTTTCATTGTTTAAGAGCCTTAGTATGTCTTGTGTTAATTAGTAGTATTTTGATGAATGTACATGGATAGATACTGAAGTTGTTATATGTTGTTGTTTTAGCAAACTTTCATGTGTACCACACACCAGTCTTGATGTCAGCATCCAGGCTTTCTAGTGTTGCCAAGTGTCTGTTTAATCCTGCTCCTCAAACGCCCTCACCATCAACAACCGACAAGTCTGTATCACCAGCAGATAATCAGACTCCACCTTCAATGAACAAGAAAACTATCTCACCCCAACAACAGTTCACGTCAACCGGTCTGTAATTGTTATGTGAACTGATGTAATTTTTTGTTATGGATTTGGTCTGCAGATGTAATTGTTATGTGAACTGATGTAAATTTCACCATTGTAGTAGTTTTTTGTTATGGAATCCGTTATGTGAACTGATGTAATTGTTGTAAGGGAGGATGGACGCAATTTTTTCCAAACGACAGAGACCATTTATGTAATTTAGCCTTGGGACGATGGATGCAATTTTCGCAAACCCACAGGGACCATTTATGTAATTTGGAAGGGTAAATTAGTCATAATACTCAATTGAAGACAAAAATGTCAAGTTTAATGTCTAGAAGAGCCGTTTTTTTGTTCGCTACGTCGAACTGACATTTGTGATAATTATTATGCTTTAATAGGTTATTAGCCCACATTTTAATTATGACGTAAATATAAATGTTAGGTGTATTCAAACTTTTGAATACCATGTAATTTATGGTGGATATTAAGATGAGTGTTGATACCTTATAGGGGGAGATAGGGCTGTAAACGAACCGGACGAACACGAACGGAGCCTTGTTCATGTTCGTTCATTTAATTTTAACCGGACAAATAAACGAACACGAACACTTAAACTGACGAAATTTCTTGTTCATGTTCGTTTATTAAGAAAATGAGTTGTTCATGTTCGTTTATGTTCGTTTATTAAGACACTAAACGAACATAAACGATCGAACACATATGAACATTGACAAACAATCATAAACTTTATTAAATTATGCATCTAATATTGTTTTATCAGTGTCGTTTTGTTTAAACAAACAAATTTTAAAATTATACAATTAAAAGATTTGATATACGAACATAAATAAGTAAATGGACATAAACGAACGTTAACGAACGCATAATCGGACGTTCACGAACATAAATAAACGGACGTGACTTTTGTTCATGTTCGTTCATTTAACTAAACGATCGTAAAATATTGTTCATGTTCGTTCATTTAATAAATAAACGAACATAAACGAACTTTTTACCGAACCGTTCATGAAATGTTCACTGAACGTTCAGTTCGTTTACAGCCCTAGGGGGAGAAGCAGCAAATACTTAGATGTATAGTGGTACCTTGATCATTTTATACCAAATTCAACATATGTTAGACTGAAGTTATCATTAATTTCTAAATTTAAGATATTTCCATGTGTACGTATATTTATAAGAATATTGCTTCAGTTTACGTACTACATTCGTTCCATAATAATTGTCCACTTTGACTTTTCTAAGTGTTTTTTTATTAAACTTTGACCACAATTATTTTTATTTGTATAATATAATACTTGATGAAAAATATATGAATAGATTAGGTTTTAAATGTATTTTCATTTGGTATAATTTTCATCAAATTAAATATTATATAACACAAATAAAAATATTAGTAGTCAAAGTTGAACAAAAAAGACTCAAAAAGTCAAACTGAACAATTATTATGGGACGGAGGGAGTATAATGTAAGAACTTAATTGTTTAGACCCAATTACTTGGATGATATATAACTTTCCAACAGCACCAAAATATATGACACAAAATATTTATAATATTCCAAATAACGAGGAATTTTCATTTGCTTACCTTTATTTTGATGCTTACCAATGGACAAATCCCCACCATCCATCTATTTTGATCTAATGGTGGGGATTAACCTAAGATTTAATATACTTAACCTTAATTCTCCCAAATATATAAAGCCTTTTCTTCTTCTTTTTTTTCATTCGCTTCATTTTTTTCACACAGTTACTGTGTGTTTTCCTCCCAACTTGCTTTCATCATTTCCCTCCAAAAATTAGTTATGTTAATCAACTATTACCGTTTGATCATCACCAGTTGGATCACCATCACCATCACCATCACCATTCCAATCACCATCACCATTCCAATCACCATCACAATTCTGATCATCATCTCATCATCACCTCCCCGATCATATCATCCTTTTTTTATGTCTTCTTTTGATTTGCATGAACCGTTTGTTTCAGAAGCTGATTTGATTGATGTTGTTGCGGTTGATAATGTTATTGATCGGTTGTTAATTATGTGGATCAAGTTGTTAACATTCCTTCTTATTAAGTTGCACACCAAGTGTTTGATGAAATGTGTGAGTGAAAAATGTTTGATAACCTTGTTATCTGCTCATGTAATTCTGCTTATTAGTTTAGTTGTTAGTTGAATTTTTGTTTTTAACTGCATTTGAATGCTGTTTTTATGTTTGATTGTTGTTTCGAATCTGCTATGTATCGTACGTATAATATTACCAGTGATATTTGAAGTTGAACTGTAAATGTGTATTATCACTAGTGATATTTGAATTATCACTTGTGAAATTTTGTTTATTTGATACTTTTAGTTTATGTTTTAGATTATGAGTAGCATTAGGTTTTAGTATGATATCATTTTGGGATGGGTGAATTGATGAAAATTTGATGCATGGAAGGTGTTTGACAAAGTGCCTAAGAGAGGGATGCACAAGTTGAGAAGCAATCACATGTTCCTGTTTGTCCATCATTTCATATATAACCAAATCAAAAATATTTATTTGAATAAACAAGCTTTATGGAATTAATCAAAGTGCACTGTAGTTATTGTAAATGAGTAATCATATCCTATGTTGCATTAGTTGATGCTTATTTTCATTTTCTGAATGGCGTCCTTTTAAATTATTTTAGTGCGTTTTGTATTTTGCTTTCTCCATCACTCCATATCTGAGGTGATGCAAATTTGATGTACTGTTCGATAATTGCGCAGTGACCTAGAGCTTAAGCTACAAGGACTGCTTACCTTAACAATCGTGAAGAAAAATAATTTGAAAAACATGGAAATGATTGGGAAGTCTAATCCTTATGTGATTGCATATATTCGGCCACTTGAAAAGTTCAAAAGAAAGGTTGTTGATTACAACTTAAACCCTGTTTGGAATCATGTAATTCGGTTAATTGCAGAAGATCAGAAGACCCAGTGTGTTGTACTTGAGGTTACGCTTTTCTCCTTTTTGCTTTTCTGTACTTCTGGTTTCTCAGTTGTATCACAGGTGATATCAAATGTGATATCACCTATGATAGCACAGGTGTGTTAGCTTTCTTTTATTTTGTTGAATCGGTTTTGATAATGGAGGATCTTATGATATCATAGGCGATATCAAAGTTGTTTGAGCTTCTTCAATTTGTTTTGTGGAGCTGTTGTGCTTTTTTGAACCACAGTTGCAGTTGTTGTTGATTCTTTCGTTTGATGGAGCCTTTTTTTTGCAAATTGCAATCACAAATAGTTTGGTGATATCGTCTCTTTTTATGCCACATACAAAACAAACACGTATGTTTTTTAATTTGTAATATCTCCTGTGAGATTTCATTGTTTTTTGTACATTTTGTATATATTATCACCTGAGATATTTCTCTTTTCAGGTACATGATGGTTTTTGTGCCTTTTACTGCAATTGACAATCACAGGAGATGTGTTACTGTTGGTTCTGGTCTGCTTTAGAACGAAACTACTGAATCTTGTGTATGGTTACTCCAAGCATTCAAGAAAGCTTTTGTGCTTTATCCGAATATCATTGTAACTGGTCAAGATGGTGCTATGCGAAAAGCAATTGCAGTTGAGCTTCCTAGTTCCAAGCCCCGTCTTTGTCATAAATTAGAAGTTATGTATAACTTGTGATAAATAGCTGGAATTAATTTTTATGAGGTCTTTGTGAGTTTATGAAATATTTTGTCATTTTATAACTTGTGATAAAGCATGATAATGGTGAAATATTTACATCATTTATGTGTTTACTTGTTTTTACTTGTTTATGACATGTATTACTTGTGATATTATTCTTTAATTGATATATATGTTGATCTTTTTTTGCCGAATCGTTATGTTACTCAAAAGCAATGCTTAATTAATCATATTCTTGTTTGATTTTGAGAATATGTCATGTTTTTATTTTCATAGTTTTCTTCATGAAGTCAACGATATTTTTAACTGACTTTTCATTAATATCACTTGTGATACTCTAATAAAATTACCAAAAGAAGGTTATATTCAGATAAACCAAAAGCATTGTTTACAACTGAATAGAAATTACCATTGTTTACAATTTAAGTATCAAGAGAAAATTACAATTTAAGTAGCAAAAGAAAATTACTAATTGATGCTTTTGTCATTTTATTTTCTACAACTTTCTTCTTGCCATCTTTATGAGCATTCCCTCATTTTGTCTTCTTTTCCACTTCATTCTTTTTAGTTTGCAGCTTCTTCTTCTTCATTTCTCTTCTTCTTTTTCTGCAACTGTCTTTGATTTCTTACATGCAGTCTCTGTTGTTAGTTCAACAGTTACTGTTGGTGGTTGTAGATTCTTTTATATCACATATGATATTACATATGTTTCTTTCAGTATTTGTTGGTGGTGTATCTGTTTCTATTTTTGCTCTTCATGTTTTCTAAGCTTAAACGTCTAGCATCGGATTTTGTTAATTTGCTTGGTATTGTTAGCGTTGTCGGTGACGATGTTGTTTCTTTGTTCACTTCTTCAGTTTGACTTGGTTGTTGTTTCGCGAAGGTCTTTTTCCTTTCACCTTCAACCCCTGCTTTTTTGCTTCTTGATAGTTCTCAGTTTTATATTCAAATCTGCATAAAATATATACCATGTTAGTGTATAAATAGTTCATTGTTTTTTAATATCATACGTGATATATAAACTGAATAAGTATACGTCATCAAATATCATAGGTGATATATTACCAACAAGCAATCATTACAACTGTTGTATCACAGGTGATATACTACAAATAAGCAATCGTTGCAACTGTTGTATCACAGGTGATATATAAACAATAAGCAATTATTGGAACTGTTTTATCATAGGTGATATACTACCAACTAATACTAGAGTCAAATATCGCTTTTAAATATATCGAAGCATGCCCAATATATCCATTATGCACATATATCTACCACAAATCTAACAAAAGCATGTTACAGTCACAATATTTATTTTAACATGTTAAGTCTCTCATATTATCGCAATAATTATCTAACTTTCACAACAATCCATCAATAAAATACTAAAATCTACAAAAACAGCAAAGTGTTCATACTGTAGAATAAATATCTGTGATTTTAGGGATACCATTATAACATTCTATTGAAAGTATACATACACATTCTACTGAATGTGTATGTATCACTGGTGATATAACACATAAGCTAAATGTTAAATCAAATACGCCGCATACATTCAGGGTTTATCACAGTTAATTCTTCTAAAGGAGACATGCTTATACATTACAGTATACCTTTACTTTTATAAATCTTTGGAGATGGAGTCAAAAATTTGATTGACGTCAGAACTGCATTTACTCACAGTAAATAGTATATCATCAAAACTTTTAGCAAAAAAAAAAAAAGTTTAACTATGATTATAAAACAATAACAATAAAATATCAAAACTGATACTATACATGACATGTAATAAATCTTAACAAGTAAACAAAAAAACCTATCAAATAAACAAAAATTTCACAGGTGATAATACAAATATCACTAGTGATAATACATATATATAGTAAAACTTCAAATATCACTGGTGATACTACACGTATGATACTTTTCACTCACACATTTCATCAAACACTTGGTGTGCATCCATGTATACAAAGTGTTTTACTCAGAAACTTAACCAAATTTAAACACTAAAAAACACAACCAAAAGTATGTCACAATCACAATAAAAGTCACACCAAAACAAATTCATTTTTCTGTATATATTAATAAACAACTAAAATCAACAAAAAAGCAAAAAAAAAACTTCATAAACATTATCAAAAACAGAAATATAAGAATAAAATCACAACAAATAGTTAATAAATAACAAAATAATGAATCGAAAGCGTCGTACCATGTTTTTTTCCCCGGATCTGGTTCTGATTGCCTCGATTCGTTCATTTTTATGTGTTTTCTTTGATTTTGATGGTTAAATTTGGATGATTTGTTGTGTTTTTGTTTTATTTTGAAGTTTTCATTTAGAGAGAGAAACTGATTGTGAATGGTGATTCTGAAAAGTGATCAATTTGGGAGTGGGGGTTAGGTGGGGTAAGTTTGCAAAAGTTACATAAATGGTCCCTCCGTGTTTTTTATTCTTAAAAACTGTTTTTTTGATCGGACGGTCCACAATTGTCCATTGGTATGCAACAATTTAAAGGTATGTAAAATAAAGTCATTTTAACAACTTCCGCGTTGGGGAGAAGCAGCAGATAACTCGCCGGAAACCTAAAAAAACAACATTAGATTTGCCACATCGGATAAAAGCAAGTAATAAAAAACTCGAATGATGCATACCTCGTGTCCACTAGTGAGTAGAGGTATGTGGTTATGAGAAACCTCTTTATCATAAACTGGAGCATTAGTGTCGTCCCCTCGACCATATGTCATGTGCCAGTTCAACATGCGATCTGAAGTCTTTTGTTTCTCATTTTGAGCTTGTGAAGAAAAGGGGAAGTCGGTAGTTTCGTCATCAACATCAACATCCTCATCACGATCTCCAAGAATAGCAGGACTTCCTGTTTTCAAACAAGTTCACGATAAATTAAACCTACATTCAAAAAAAATCTCCCACAAATCTTGGATCACAAGGATCTTTGCAAATCACGCTTATAAACGTACTGCAACCATTAAAACAAGGGCTGTAAATATAAGAAATGACAACCTTTAATACGTTTGTATCTGGTTTTGCATTGAGGGCAAGACTTATTGCCATCCTTGCGCTCGTACTCATAGCAAGGCCTACAAACCGGAATGAGTGAACTATGTTTATTATACAGATTTTGCTAATGGTTTATACATCAATTTGGTTACCATAATGGATCAGGTTATGATTCTAAAACACATGACCTATAATTATTTTTGAAGTATCTTTTAGTAGGATATATGTTACAAATACCCCTAATTATTGTTTTTACTACTTTTGACTTGTCAAACTTTATATTTTCTTTTTCGCAGTTTTATAGTAAAAACAAATTTATAAAAATTACAAAAAAATAAAATAAATCATTTTAGAGAGTGTACCAATAATGAATGAATGTTAGAAATGACGAAGAACATCGAATAATATACTTGCATACCCTAAATCGTAACTATAATCATGATAAACAGTTACCCTAAACTGGAACCATAACCACGATAAAAGGTAAGTATTATATCATCTTAAACAACCTCTTACTTATCTTTTTAGCGTCATATGTTAGTCATCTATCATCGCGTGGCAAAATAAAGTAACACCGATAATTAATGAGTCCTTTATAATTTTTATAGCGTAACTTACATGTTTTTATGGTCTGATTTATCAGTATAGTATTCGCTTTAATTTTACTTTTTCAAACAGTTTAAACCTTTGGAATATTAGTATTTTTTTAAGATAACTATGGTTTACTAATTTCAAATCCTCTTTGGTCCATTGGCACATTATAAATTATACCGATGTGGTGGAATAACCAAAACCCTAACCCTGACCTTTATTGTGTTGATGAAAGTCTTGTTAATTGTTATATATAGGTGGGGAATGGGGATTGCTTGTGGGATATCAGGGGTGTTTATTAACTTATGTGAAGTGATCCTAGATAACATAATTATGTCATAAACTATTACTAATTATTTGTGTTAACAAGTAAATATCAAGATTAATAACAATGTATAATGTTAAATACGGAGTATACATGTAGTTATAAGATCATGTTACCGTAACTGTAAATTATTAACTTGTTATGATACATTTGTTGACAAAAGTGATAGTCAACCTCATAAAACATTTTGTTGCAACAAAAAATGCAACATAAACTACTGCATTTTCAGATTTTTTCTGAAAAAATCTGCCATAACCAAAACTGTAAATCACTTAAACTATGATACAAAATTCGTCCGTGCACTTAATTCATTCCAAAACAATCAAACGAAATCATGGTTTTTGAAAATAACAATACAATGAAGCTAATACTAAAATAAGAATCTGAAGTTCATTATTAACTTGGTAAAGATACATTGGTTTATCTAGTGTTGAATTTGCGGGATTAAATAAAAATGAGTGCCCGAATGAACAAACTACCCTACATACAAAGTACTTGGTTATTAAACAAACCTACATAATTATTAAAGAACATGAAATTGGTACATATATAGAGGAGGAAATATTCAGTAACACCATGTTATAAGTTTTATATCTAAAGTTTAATATGAAGGACTCAGTCGTCTTAATGGGGTGTAAATTAATAGTTATAAATTTATTTTACCAATTTTTAAGCTTATGTATTATTCACATAAGAATCACCTTCGGACATGTTTTTCTCTATACCTTGTGAGATTTGTTTTAGATGGTGGTTTCAGGGGTAAATATCATTTTTTTATATTTCATAAATTATCTCTGAGGTTTCAAAGTAGTGCTGTTGTGGATGCTTAGTTATGAGTCTACTGTATTAAATAAGCTCCAACTTCAACATATATTACCAAACCTAGGGATGAGCATTTGGAACCGAATCCCGAAATCGAACCGGAACCGTACCGGTACTGTACCGAAACGGTACCGATTCTTGAAATACGGTACGGTACCGGGACTACGAAATAAGGTGAAAAAAAAATCGGGACCACTAATTCGGTACGGGACCGGTACAAAATCGGGAAATTCTCATAAAAAGCGGGAAAAACCCGATCTCCCGGTACCGGTACCGGTACCGATACCGATACCGGTACCGATATCCGAATCCCGTTCGGTACGGTACCGGTACCACTAATTTATGCTCGGGAAAAAATCGATACCACTATTCGGTACGTGATCGGTACAGGACCGGTACCGTGCTCATCCCTAACCAAACCTTTATCTAATGTCTTGTCAAATACATGCTAGCAAACAAGCAATGTCAAATCTGGTAAGTAAATTTAGATGTATGTGGAGACAAATCTTTGGTATTGAATTATTTAACTTTCGTTTGTACTTAAGAATGACATAGATGAGTCTTTTCCGCGTAAAAGCTTCAAACTTTTAGTCAAATCGGGCACGGGGCGTAACAAACACCTTGCCATTGATCTCTATTTCTAATCCGACTCAAAGGAGGGGCCGGGAGGGGGGACAAGACAAGTTATTTATAAAAAGCTCGGGATAAGATCGAGCTCGAGTTGTTATTACAAAAATTGAGATCAACACTAAGTTAAGGCTCATTTAGTAATCGAGCTCGCCCGAATTTAGTTTATTATATCCATGTAAAAAAGGATTGTTGGTTAAGTAAAATATAAACAACATGAACCTCAATACTATGGAAGCAAATGTTGAATTTTATACTCATAACAATTATACATAAAACAAATAACATCATCAAAGCAAGCAGCGGAAAACAATAGGAATAATATATGTAATTAATTAACCAAACAAGAAAGTGCGTACCTTTTAGCAATTCAAGTAAACAAACGATGATGTGATCAAGTAACAAAACCCAAAACCCTAACAAAGGGTTTCACAAAATCGTCCCACCCAAAAAATCAACCACCAAGGAATACAAGCTCAAGCGTGCTTGCTCTTCGTTCTTGTACACACGTACTAATAGCGATTTGATGTGGAAAAGCTAGTTCCTTGAATCACAAATAAACCAAACACTTGTATCTTTGAGTTAGACAAAATCGAAAAACCCTTGGGGTTGGGTGTTTCGACCGGCCACACAAAGAGGAGAGGAGAAGGAGAGAAATTTAGGTTATTGGTAATCCAAGATTAAGTTATGAATGAATACAATGAATTGTATTTATAGTTAACTTAACTTGGTGACCAAGTTTGTGTGGTATTGGGTTTGTAAACCCCAAACCGATCGGGCAAGGTTCCCAAGAGGGATTCTAGAACCTTCCCGACTTCTAATTTCATTCTTAGTCCTTGTAGTTAATATTTAACGACCGTTAACCAAACCTCGTTAATTATTTAAGTATCGTTATGTTTATTTCGCGACTAATAATTAATAACAATAACGTTTTATTTATATTAATTATTTACATCAATTCTCATACGTAATGTGTGCAATCCCGAAGTCTCGAGTTCGAATCCGGACATACTATTATTTAAATATCCATAAAACCTTTCAGCTCCCACTTGGATATTACTAAATATAGTAATGACATTGGTTAGTCTAGCTTTCACACGCCAACGCCCCCAGATCGAATCGAGCATGGTCTCCTGGAAAAAACCATTTAATGATTCATCATTTTTACTTATCCTTTTGTTACTAATACTACATTAACTATGAATATGGATCAAGTCATTTCATAAGTTAACATTCTGTTTCTCGTTGTATATGATTGAACAAGATTACCAAATCATCTGAACGTATTCCAGATAGATCTTGGGTATGGCCATACAAACATCTTGTCAACCCTACGAGGGGCCCAAATATAGTATTATGCTTTGAAACAAATTCAAAGGAACAAATTCTCTTGACTACAAACATAACTCATGAATTTTGCAACACTTCCGAAAATAGCCCTTATAACTACCAGTTACGGATAGCGTTAGACTATCTTACACAAATGCACTACATTCATATCAGTTATCTGGTATCTCAAGTCTGAGGATAAACACTTCATGATATACTTAATGACAAAAATCCATAAGTATCATCATGTAAAGTTGGGATGAGTCCTATATTCAATTCATTGAATATCATGTGAATCTGGTATGTCCTACGCATCAATATACTTTAAAAGTATATTCTACCAAAACTCAGATTTGTCTTAATTCAATGACATTCCCACATCATTGATTGACAACGGACTATTTAGAATAACATAAGTTACTCACGGATTAAACATGCAAATATAGGATATAATATTAAGAAAATGAAAAATAAACATAAACAACTATTTTATTTCATTAAAGTAATATTTGTTCATAACATCCTTTATCCAAATACTAATCACAGATCTGCATGAAATTACTAGCTAAACGAAGTCCTATCCCATCAGCATGGTCAGTAAGTTTATCTTTTGGCAAAGGCTTCGTAAAGGGATCAGCTAGATTTTCATCTGTATGAACTTTGAGTAGATTGATTTCACCTATGTCAACTTGTTCTCGAACATAGTGATATCGACGAGGAAAATGTCTGGCGCCCTTCATGACTCCAGGCTCATTTGCAAATGTTATTGCAGCAGAGTTGTCACAATACACATTTAAAGGTAATTCGATTGAGGGCATTACTCCGAGTCCCGAAATGAATTTCCTAATCCAAACAGCTTCCATCGCAGCTTCTGAAGCAGCTATGTACTCAGCTTCTGTAATAGACATCGCAACCGTTGTTTGCTTCTTGCTCTTCCAGTCAACTGCACCTCCATTAATGACAAAGACATAACCAGTTTGAGACTTCGTATCATCTTTATCAGTTTGGAATGACGCATCGCAAAAACCTGTAACATCAAGTTCTGCATCTGGATTTCCTCCATACACTAGAAACATTTCTTTAGTAGCCCTTAGATACTTAAGAATGTTCTTAACAGCTTGCCAGTGTTTCACACCTGGGTTCTGTTGATACCGACTGGTAATGTTCTGTGCAAACGCCACATCAGGCCTTGTACATCTCACAGCATACATGATAGATCCTACAGCCGAAGCATAAGGAACTTTCCTCATGTATTCCACCTCAGCAGGTGTTGACGCGCATAGTTTATTACTTAAGCCATGTTCAACTTGCATCGGCAAATATCCCTTCTTGGAATTTTGCATACTAAATCTCTTCAGTATTTTATCAATGTAAGCACTTTGGCTTAGTCCAATTAACCGCCTTGATCTATCTCTGTAGATCTTGATTCCCAGAATAAATGCTGCTTCCCCCAAGTCCTTCATAGAAAAGCACTCTCCAAGATAAGACTTTACATCTTGCATACTTGGAATGTCTTTTCCCATGATCAATATGTCATCGACATATAAGACAAGGAAAATAACATTACTCCCACTAGCTTTCTGATACACACATGGCTCATCAAGATTTTGAGTGAAACCAAATTTCTTGATTTCTTCATCAAACTTCTTGTTCCATTGCCTTGATGCTTGCTTCAACCCATAAATGGATCTTTGAAGTTTGCATACACGCTTCGGAAACTTTGGATTCACAAACCCTTCAGGCTGCGCCATATAGATGTCCTCATCTAGGCGACCGTTTAAGAAGGCAGTTTTGACATCCATTTGCCATATCTCATAGTCATAGTACGCAGCTATGGCTATAAGAATCCTAATAGCTCTAATGTCTGCTACAGGAGAAAATGTCTCCTCGTAGTCTACCCCATAGGTTTGAGTAAAACCTTGAGCTACAAGACGAGCTTTATAGGTGTGTGCATTGCCATCCATGTCAGTCTTTATCTTAAAGAGCCACTTACTTCCAACTACCTTAGCATTTGGAGGTAAGTCAACCTCTATCCAGACTTCGTTATCTTTCATGGATTGCATTTCCCCATTCATTGCAACTCGCCATTTTTCCTTTTCAGGACTCATCATGGCAGCTTTATAGTTAGCAGGTTCACCAAGATCCCCTAACATATTTTCCTCAGCTTCTACGTTGAGACATAGACGCTCAGGTGCACGCGTAGTCCTTGCAGATCTACGAATGGGAACCACTTCAATCTCAGGTGGAACGCCCAGACTTTCAGGTTCTACTTGAGGTTGGCTAGTGTTTTCAGAAGGTGTTGTATCTTCATGATCATCTTCCAGATCATATACTCTCCCACTGAATTCATGAGATATGAGATCCTTTTCAAGAAAGTCTCCATACCTAGCAACAATTACTTTGTTTTCAGGTGGAAAGTAGAAATAGTAACCCATAGTTTCCTTTGGGTATCCTACGAAGACACACTTAACAGATCTTTGTTGCAGCTTATCAGCAGAGTCACGTTTAACAAACGCCTCACAACCCCAGACCTTTAAGTAAGACAAGTTGGGAGGTTTCCCATACCACACTTCATAAGGAGTCTTATCAACCTTCTTAGTTGGAACCATATTCAATATGCGAACAACAGTTTCTAAAGCATAATCCCAAAAGGATAAGGGAAGAGTTGTAAGATTAAACATCGATCGCACCATGTCTAGCAATGTACGATTCCTTCTCTCAGATACACCATTTTGTTGTGGAGTATATGGAGATGTGAGTTGCTGGACGATACCACACTCAGCTAGATAATCTTTAAACTCTTGGCTTAAATATTCACCACCTCTATCGGATCGAAGAGCTTTAATCTTCTTTCCTAGTTGCAGTTCTACTTTACTTTTAAAAACCTTAAATGTTTCAAAGACTTCATGTTTATGTTTAAGTAAATAAACATAACCATAACGACTGAAATCATCGGTAAAGGTTAAGAAGTAGCTAGCACCCTTTCTTGACACATGTCTTAGTGGTCCACATACGTCAGTATGTATCACACCAAGAAGATCAGAAGCCCTTTCTAAACTATTTGTAAAAGGTTTCTTGGTCATCTTCCCAGATATGCAAGATTCGCATTTATCAAATGATCCATCATTGATGTCTTGCAAAAGCCCATCGTGTTGCAGCTGTAGCATGCGTTTCTTGCCTATATGAGCAAGTCTACAATGCCAAAGAAATGAAGAATCCAAATCACTTTTGATTCTTTTATTATTGATGCTAAAGACAAAATTATTTTTATCAATTACATTATCATGCAAATCAATTTCAAACACACCATTTACTGGAATAACATTAAAGTAAAAAACATCATTTAAAGAAACAGAAATTCCATAATCAGTAAATGCATGAACGAAACCAATATCTTTTAACAAGGAAACAGAAACGACACCCCTAACAATGGAAGGTGCGTAATGACAATCGTTTAATGACAGTACTAAACCCGAAGGTAAAACTAAATCAAACGTGCCTATAGCTTCAACGACTGCATGTGCTCCATTACCCACGTGCAGGTATTGCTGTCCATAGGCAAGCTTCCTTGCTCCTCTAAGTCCCTGCAGTGTATTACATATGTGAATACCACATCCAGTATCATATACCCAGGAATTTATTTTATGAGGAAAAGCAAATAATTCTATCATCAAAAGAGTACCTGAAGTACTGGCCACAGTGCCAGTATTTTTATACCTCTTATTGCGCAACTCATCAAGGTACAATGGACAATTCCTCTTCCAGTGTCCAACCTCGGTGCAGTGATGACAAGCCTGATCCTTCTTCGGATTCTCACGCTTTTTGGGAGGGTACTTCTTGGGTTCTTGCTGATAAGTCATAACTTGTTTTCCCTTATCAGCTTTACCCTTACCTTTCCCTTTCTTGTTCGCTAGCGGCTTATTATGCTTAGAAATTCTACCCTTCTGGATGGTCAAAACCGCAGGTGTAGAGGCCTTCTTGGGCAAACCTTTTTCATAATCAATGAGCATTGCATGTACCTCACTGACAGTCTTCCCCGTGCAATGCATATTATAATTGCGCACGAAACCATCAAATTCCTTGTTAAGGGATCTGTTGATCAGGCCAATTTGTATGTCATTAGGGTAGACATAGTTTAAACGCCCCAACTGGTCCATGTAACTCATCATTTCCAGGCAGTGGGCGCTTACAGGTTTCCCTTCTCCTTGCTTGCAACTATGAAGAGCATCAATCAAGTCATACAGCTCTACAGTCACAGGCTTTTCAAACAACCTTTGCAATTCTTCCAGCATGAGATTAGGGAAGTAATTCTCAAATTGCTTTTGCAAGCTTGAGTTCATACTCCCGAGCATAATGCAGGCAACCTCATTATACTTGTCATACTCAGATTGCCATGCAGCTCGTGCTTCAGCAGTAGCATCAGCTGCAGGTTCAGGAGGACAAGGCGTAGTCAAATAATTGAGTCTTTTGGCAACCCTCAAGACAATTCTGAGTTGCCGATACCAATCATTGAAATTCGCGCTACCAGTCAATTTCTCTCGATCAAACATAGATTTGAACGACGAGGCTAGTGCAGTAGATTCAGCTTGAGCCATTTCTACAGAAATAAAAGTTCAAAAGTTAGTACTTTCGATAAATAAACATTCAAGAAAATGAAATACCCTTTAGTCAATATTCATATTAACCATAGAATTTTCCTTGAATTTTGGATCCTCATTATCATAGTTCCACCACATCAGTTGATCTACTAGTGGTGAAAGTATAGAATAGGTAATCGTTGAAAAACGATAATTGCCAATACAAGTTTGCAATTCCAAAAGTTATGGGATTTACAATTTTGTCAAAACAATTAATGCAAAACGTAAGCATGTTTTATCCCATCTTATGCCTTAAGTTATAGGTCTCACTAACTAACTTAATTAAGTTGTCTAATTTAGAAACTGCAAATCATAAAGCTGAGGTCTCACACAACAAAATAATTCACCTCGTTATTGTAATCTAGATCAAGGTCTCACATAACTAAATTACAACTTCAAGTGTTTCATATCATTAGATGGCATAAACTTAAATTTAAAGGGTACAATTTTTGACGTGTAATCAAAACTTATGTATAAAGAAGCATGCATACAACTTTATAACATAATATTTTCGAAAAACTTACTAAAAGATTTTAATTGCTAAGATTGAATTCTACAAAGTTTTAATCGATGCGTTGAGAAACTTACAACTTTGCACTAAGATGCTTCGTACATAGAATGGTTATACTAGGTAGCTCCAATCGAACGCACAGGGGGCAGAGGACCAGGTAAGCGCTGAAGCATAACCTTAGACATCCATTTAGTGAGACTGTGCTCACTTCTTAAATACCCCTTTATAGTTTGTTCTAGTGGGTGAGCCGTTCTAACCATTTAGTACAGTCGCATCAGTCGATTAAAAGTTCAAGAATAATTCTTAGATTAACAAATCAATTTCGCCATTATTTAGTCCATTTAATTTTCTATTCATAAAAAACCCTTTTTGCTTACTAACATGTCAAACAATATATAAACAAAAAAGCATTTTAATAAAAAATTAAACACACTCAAATAATATAAACATATAACTAAACAATTTAACATATGTAAAAAAAAACAATTAGCCACATGCATAATTATTTCAATAAACTCTAATAACAATTCTAGTCGTAAATAAATGCATACATTAACTAGGACTTTCATCTCGCGAGAAGATGAGCCACATACATCGACAAGTCGATTGTGTAAGCCGAAGTTAATAGTATACCAATTAGCACATAACGAATTTTATTAGTTATAATTGAGGTCTTCCCCAATTCAATAATTATTAAATAAATAAAACATGTGTGTATCACTTAACAATTAATCAACATACAATAAACAATACTCCATGGCAAAACATGCATGTTCCACCATGGATTCCGCATAACAATTATCACCCAAGATACGCATATTACATGGCACATAACAATTATTCATAAATTTAACCACATAAAATAAGCATGCAATCTTAGGGTTTCTACAAGTTTTACAAAATTAAAACCTAATTAAATAAATATGAGGGTAATCGACCCATACATAAAAAATTAGGGTTTCGAATTCAAAATCCTAGAAACCATAAAAAGCATGCATATAATCATAAAGATTCAATTTTTATGTGTTTCGGTAATTAATTACATCATATTAACGGCTCTGATACCACTGTTGAATTTTATACTCATAACAATTATACATAAAACAAATAACATCATCAAAGCAAGCAGCGGAAAACAATAGGAATAATATATGTAATTAATTAACCAAACAAGAAAGTGCGTACCTTTTAGCAATTCAAGTAAACAAACGATGATGTGATCAAGTAACAAAACCCAAAACCCTAACAAAGGGTTTCACAAAATCGTCCCACCCAAAAAATCGACCACCAAGGAATACAAGCTCAAGCGTGCTTGCTCTTCGTTCTTGTACACACGTACTAATAGCGATTTGATGTGGAAAAGCTAGTTCCTTGAATCACAAATAAACCAAACACTTGTATCTTTGAGTTAGACAAAATCGAAAAACCCTTGGGGTTGGGTGTTTCGACCGGCCACACAAAGAGGAGAGGAGAAGGAGAGAAATTTAGGTTATTGGTGATCCAAGATTAAGTTATGAATGAATACAATGAATTGTATTTATAGTTAACTTAACTTGGTGACCAAGTTTGTGTGGTATTGGGTTTGTAAACCCCAAACCGATCGGCCAAGGTTCCCAAGAGGGATTCTAGAACCTTCCTGACTTCTAATTTCATTCTTAGTCCTTGTAGTTAATATTTAACGACCGTTAACCAAACCTCGTTAATTATTTAACTATCGTTATGTTTATTTCGCGACTAATAATTAATAACAATAACGTTTTATTTATATTAATTATTTACATCAATTCTCATACGTAATGTGTGCAATCCCGAAGTCTTGAGTTCGAATCCGGACATACTATTATTTAAATATCCATAAAACCTTTCAGCAAATAGTGAAAAGTTTCCTTTTAATAGGTCAACTATCCATGTTAGATGAACATCTAGTGTGACATTCAAGAAAAAGATGTACATCCGGTGCAAGGTGTAATGAAAAATGGAGACTACCTTAATCGTGTGTACTGATTAATTCTATGTAAAATTAATCACTCACATGATATATACTTTGAATATCTTGTTAAATTAGATAACTATTATCGTTTTATTTAGCCAATTAATAGTGACCTTTTTATTATTCACATAGTTTTATTTGAAAATGAAAATAATAAACATAATATTATTTTATGGGTATAAATCAGACTTATAATAGTTTTATTATAATAATATTAACATTTGTTATTTTATAAATAAAACTATGTTTACCAAGGATAATTATTACATATACAATATAAGAAGTTATTTTGATTTGAGCCATTGAATCAAATCCAATGTTTCACAATTACACAACTTGATTCAAGTTGTGTACTTCAATTTAAGAGGAGCTCTTTTCGTGAATGAAGGATGCTGAAACCCTAGAGATAAGGGTGATTATATAGCCAAAGTAGTTAAACTTTCGGTCCTTAATCTTCCAAGACATTTCCACAAAGCTGAGCAATCTTCTCTTCAAGTTAAATTCAAATATAAGATGTCCAGGCTCAGTCCCTCTATAGTTATAAGTGCAATCCTGCACAAACAAGCAGACACTAAAAAACATAATAAGTAGATATATAAGCATAATAAGTTTAGAATCAGATTAAAGTTAATATTTTAGCTTATTTTGAACGTTCCCCCTTAATATGATTACTAAACATATCATGCATTTTCAATTTATCACATAAGTACTTGTGCTGATAAACACGCAAGTGTTTAGTAAGAATGTCTGCAATTTGCTCCAGAGAACCAATCTTTTTCGTACTCAGTATGCCTTTTACAATATTTTTTTTGATAAAGTGAACATCTATAGTGTTTAGATCTTTCATGGAAAACATGATTCACTGTAAGTTGTAATACAAATTTATTATCACATAAGAATTTTATAGGAAGAGTGACTTTAGTACACATATCTGCTAATTTTTTTTAATCCAGATAATTTCACAGGCAGCAGAAGACATAGATCTATATTATGCTTCAGGAGAAGATTTTGAAAGTGTGTTCGTTACAAATTTTATGGTTTTCAAACATTTTGCCCAATCTGCATCATTGTATCCTTCTAACATATTATCACAATCTGTATAACTATACCTTATACCTTTACCTGGTGCACCCTTCAAATACCTTAAAACATTAAGAGCATAAGTCAAATGTGACTTTAAGGGTGAATGCATATATTGAGCAAGACAGTGAACAAAATGTGAGATATCAGGTCTAGTATAAGTCAAGTAAATAAGCTTCCCAAGAAGCTTTTGATACCCAATAATGTTATCCATAAAGGATCATCATTAAAAAAAGTAGGGTTGGATCAGTTGGAAAACCCCTTGCCTCTCAACCGAGAGGCCAGGGGTTCGATCCTCACTCCCTACAAAAGGCCGGAGGTCCTTTCTACCTTTGGTAGAACTAGAAGCAGCCTCTCTACCTTAGGTAGGGGTAAGGCTGTCTACATCTTAACCTCCCCCAAAGACCGGAAACGGTATTGGGCACCCATAACCCCGTGCAAGACGGCATTGGGAGTTACTTTACTTTACTTTACTATAAAGGATCATCATTAGTGGGAGTAATAGGAAGCACATAATTTGGTTCCATAGGAGTATACACAGGTTTATAACCAAGTAGACCAAATTCTTTTAGAAGTTCAAGACAACATTTCCTTTGAGAAAGACAAATATTATTATTAGTTTTAATCACTTCAATTCTCAGAAAATATTTAAGTGATCCCAAATCTTTTATGTTTAATTTAGTCTTAAGGAAAACTTTAAACTGCTCAATTTCACTTATACAGTTTCCTGTAATAACTATGTCATCAACATAAACCAGTAAAGCAATAAACTTATCATATTGGTCTTTTTAAACAGAGAATGATCATTAACATATTGTACAAAACCATTTTCCTTAAGAACACTGATAAGTTTTTCATTCCATTTTCTTGGTGCCGGCTTAAGGCCATAAAGAGACTTTGTAAGTTTACAAACCATGTTTTTGTTCTTTTCATCAGAAAAACCTTTAGGAATAGCCATATAGATATCCTCATCCAAATCACCATAGAGAAAAGCATTATTCACATCAAGTTGGAAAAAATGCCACTTATTTTTAACAAATAGAGCAATAAGCAATCTAACAGTAGACATTTTCACAACAGGAGAAAAAGACTTAAGAAAATATTTTATTTGATGATTTATATGTTTGAGAAATCTAGTCAAACTTCATATTTTATGTTTCGTATTTGTTTTGAAACAAATATGATTTTGTATCTATCAATGGAGTTTAATAAAATAAAATGTTTTGATATTACAATTATATGGTAAATATTTTTATCTCTTTGGATATTAAGGTATGGAGAGGGACAGGGGAAGGTTCGGCGGGCAAAGGATGGTTTGGTTTTCTTTTTGTTTTCTGGGTTTTTTACTTTTTTTGTTTCAGTGTTGGGATGAAATAGAGAAGGAGGGTTAAAAGAGGGGGTTCAAGGGTGAAGGAGGTTCAATCAGGTTGGATGGGTAAGGTTGAGGGGTTCATGAAGGGTTGAAAGGGAGGTGGCAGGGTCCAAAAGGTGAAGGAAGGTTTCTAATAAAAAAGATTTAAATGTAAAATAGTTTTGTATTTTAAAGTAGTTTTTTTTTTTTTTTTTTTTTTTTTTTTTTTTTTTTTTTAAACAAAAATTGATTTTTAAGAAAAATTAGTTTTTACAAAATTGGTTTGAAGGCTAAAAAGGATTTTTTGGATTTTTTTTTGTTTTACGAGGAAATTTGGTCATTTGGGTGTTGGGAATGGGTAGAATGGTGATTTTGGTTTCGGGTTAGGTTTTAAGGTTTGTTTTCCCACTCTCACTCCAAAAACGCGTCCCGAGCCTTGATTTGACCAACGAACGTAGAAAATTTCTTCCCAGCTTCGTCTGTTTCAGCACTTTTTCTGATTTCGGCTCGTTTTTGTCCGTTTTCGCTCTGTTTTTAATCCTATTGTACCTACAAGACATAAAACACACTCCGAGGATATTTTTGACATATTTTGATCATATTTGGGTGTTTTTAGTCATTTTGTGGTCTTAGGCGGGTAAAAATGATGAGTGAATAAGCACTCATCAAACTCATACATCGTGACAAGTGTAGGATGTCATTTATTTTGGTTTCTATAAACAAAATGTTTTCTAGTTATACAAAATATTTTATCTTTCAATTATTTCTAGACCACAAAAGTGTAGTGAAGATCATAAGTGAGTTTAATAATTTGTAATCCTATCTTAGTTTGTCAACTAAGTAGAAAAGATATGAATAAGTCTCACTCTTCTTACCAGGAAAAGAGACTAAGTTTGTCTTTCAAAGAAAAACAACTTTGTTTACTAATTATGTTGCAATAACACAATTTTATTAGAACATAGAGAGTTCAATTATAGTATTTCCGATAATTACATTCTTAAAAGAATTAACTACCCAATTAATTACTAATAAGACTAAGACCCATCTTGCACTGCTACTTATTTACTAGAGGTATGACCAATGCGTAACTAAGCGGGACAAGAGGTAAGCGATGAGCGTTAATTGCATAATGCAACTCTTAGATTTATGAGACCGATCAAGACATTAGTAGACAAGTAATAAAGTCATGAGCATGTTTAGTTCTCATCTTATGCCTCGGGTTCAAGGTTTGACCAAGACAACTCGAAATAAGTCGACCAAGTATGAATGATAAGGTTTTAAAAGGTACCATTTTGAGGGGTCGTTTTAACCCTTATTTGATCACTTTTGTATCCATTATTGCTTAATATCGTTCCTTTTCACTTTTTAGGTCTCTTGAAGGCAAAATGCTGGAATGGCACTTATTTGGACAAAAATGCGCGAATATACGAAGAAAATGGCCAAAGTCAGAATCGAGACACTCAAAGCTGCTGAAAACAGAAGGCGACGGCATCACTGCTTAACTGCGACGCCGTCGGAGGAATTTGTGACGGCTTAGAAGAGAAAATGGCTTGTTCTGAAGGACGGCGTCGGGCTTTAAAGGAGTAGACCGTCGCAACTCAGACGGCCTAGATGCGACCCAGACGACGTCAGAAGCTGAAGAGGACGGCCACAAACATAAGGTGACGCCGTCGCAAGGTTAACGTGGCCAAGACGAAACCCTAATGACGGCGACACGACGGCGTCACAAAACATAAGGTGACGCCGTCGCATATGTAATATTATATATAGAATCCGAATTTTTCAGTTTTAGGAGAGTCTTTTTGGAGTGAAAAACCTAAAACCAAACCAAGGGTATCTTGTACAGTATTTTAGGGTTCCAAACCCTATCTTACATCAAGATAAGTATTTACTTCATCAATTCAATTATGTCTTTGATTATTTGTGTGTATGCTTGCATGTTCTCCATGTCCGGCTAATTTATTTGTGTGTTTGCTTAGGGAATATGAAACTTAATTATTAAATATTGATTGGTTGTTTCTTATCTTAGTTGATTAATGATCTAGTAATGCGATAGTTCATTCGTTGTGTACTTAATGCTTGATTCATCTTTGTGAACCTTAGAATATAATTACCTGAGTAGTTGTAAGCTAAACCATCCAAAGAGTGCCTTAGAGTAAGAGTTTATTATCCCTAGTGGGTTTTGTAGACGAGACCCTTTGGTAAGTTCAAAGAGTTAGGGAGAAACGCATACCCTACAACTTTAGACACACAACGCAACTAAGAATAAGGACGTGACAACTCAACCATCAATAGGAGATAATTAAGGAGTAGTAAAACCTAAGTAAACACATCTTTAAACTATCATACGAGCACACATTAATTAGACATAGACTACCACCACCTTAGTTTAGATAATTAGATAATAGTAGAGTAATCGGTAGAAATACCAACCCCCCAAATCCAATACCCGAGATTCGTACTTTTCAATTTCCTAAAAAACATAAAAAAGATAAAAAATAATCTTCCTCAACCTTAACCTTAGCGTAGTAACTTCTCACTAGCATTCCTATTACCCTAGAGAACGATATCAATACCCGTGGCTTACCCTAATACTACACTACAACGATTAGGTTCACTGCCTAGGGTGTTGAAAAACTTGCTCGACGAAAAGGAAGTTCCTTTGACCCCGAACGCGCTGCGTAAGCGTATCAAGTTTTTGGCGCCGCTGCCGGGGAATAGAATAGCTAGTTAGTAGTCCACCTCGTTTAGGTTTATTTGCTTGATTCCTATCAAGTAAACTTTTTTTTTCTCATTTTTAGATTTCTCTTAGTCTATCCCCCTTCTTCGTGACCTTCGTTCGTAAAAACCATCACTCACCATGATCCGTATCTTCCACCGAAGATTCTTCACTCTACCCGTTCCCAATCCCGAGATTGAGAACGCAATCCCACAAAACCCTTCACCCACTCACCATTTTGGTAATCACCTAGGGCATAATGAGATAAATTGGCAACAACAAAGTCCTTTCTATTACTCAGGTTCTGATGAGGAATTTGATTATGGTGAGGCACTTGATAGCGGGGAGGTCATTAATGAAGTTAGTTTTGAAATTGAGGAAGACCCCTCCCAATGTTTTGACCCTAGGTGTAGGATTGAGAAAGATGGCCCCTTTAACATGCAATTCCCTTGCAAAATAGGACTAGAAGGGTTCGATGCTTATTTGAATTCATTCTTACCTTTAAACTTAATATCAAGGGATCTATACAACAAAATCAAGGTCAATGAGTTAACCTATCAAGGGAACAATGTTGTTGAAGCAGTAATTCATTTGCACGTGTTTGTCGGAAGTTTTGCTTATTTGGTAGAGTTCATGGTCTTAGAAGACTTAGGAGAATTTATAGATAAGGACCTCACTCAAGTAATTTTTGGAAAACCTTTCAAAAAATTGACTAGGTTGAATGAACGAATGATTGATGGTCTAATTACATTCTCTGATGAAGTTGAAGATTTCATCTACCAAATGCCACGCGCTCATCCTAGGTTTAAACATAAGGACATTGAGGCTTGTAATAGAATGACCCCTATTCCATTGCTTAGTGAAAGGGATAGGCAAAGTGGGCTTAGGTACCCATATGAGAAAACTAAGCGGTATTATAAAAAATGCCTTGAATTAGGAGATGATTACAAAAAGAATGAAAGAGCGTTGGAATGGCTTAAATATGAGCACGAGAGCGTGCGTGAAGTCACGTAGGAGCACGACTACGAGTCTAGCTACAAGACTCTTAAATAAAGAAAAGCGCTTCATGGGAGGCAACCCATGCTTAATTGTTTGCTTGTTAGTGTCATATATCTTTTATTAATTGTTTATCCTCATGTTTAAATTTGTAAAAATGCTTTATTTTGTTTTTAACCTCGTCTTAATTGCATATAAAGGTATTTTACATAAGGGATAAGTGTAGGGAGGATTACACACGTTTTCAAAAGAAACGTAAACATGAGAATAACAATTAACTAAAAGATATGTATGTTTGTTTGTTCGAGTCAAATGCTTGTATCGAGTCATAATGGATGTTTTTGCAGAAATTTTTCCAGATTCTAAAGATGTAAATTTTCCAGAATTTTTTTCAGAAAACCGCAGAACAGTTTTTGTCAGGATAATCTGACGGCGTCAGGAAGGAGTAAAAACATCAGATCACTTTTTCTCCTTTTCTGAGCTACTTATAAATTTTTAGAATTTTCCAGGTCTTAATTTTCTTAGAAATTCTGTAAACATCCATTCCACAAGCATTATATCCTAGTTTAAATCGAGTCTTATATATTTTATTACCGCCGATTTTATGCGAAGGTTTCGTTTGTTTTCTTCAAGTGTGCAGGTTTAGTTTGTCAAGAAGAAGTTACACAAGATTGGAAGGAGCTTTTCACGAAATAATTCTTCTTGGAAAGGATTTAACCACCATTTTACACGGATCCTACCGAGCTAATCAGGGGAGTATTAGTTTCTTTCGTTTTTAATTACCTTCCATTATCATAACTTTGATACTTTCGGGGAATATTGGGGACAATGTTCAGTTTAAGTGTAGGGAGGGAAAATAAAACGGGAACTTTGAAACTATGCTTATCCTTGATTATTTTCTTTGTCCAATTGCACTTTTGTAATAAACCATGAGAAAATGTCAGTTAGGGTAATTTTGGCACCAAATTTAAAATTTTTCATGACATATAGGAGTGGGCCATTAGTCTTAACAAAAGCGTCTCACGGATAGAAAGTTGCATGACTAGCACAAAAAACCCTTTACCACCCAAATTCCACCCAAAATGTGAGGATCGCCCTTAGATTAGTAGGAATTAAAAGCATTCATCTTCAATGCTTAGAGTGTGAACCGGTAGTATATTAGATTCTAGAACTTGTTTTGTGATGCATTCCGAGATCGCAAGTGAGACTACACTTGTGTAGTTAGGAATAACTAAATGATAAGAGGCATTAGGATAACCCTTGTTTGATACCCGTAATATAATTACTTCTTCCACATCGGTTGAGTAATTCCCCCACACCCTTTGCGTTGTACTCATCTTTAGTACACGATACCCCTAGTTAACCCCTCAGAGCCTATCCTTTTCGCGGTTCTCGTGATGTTTCGGTTTTTCCGGAATATCAATGAAGAGCATTGTTTACACCCCACCCCCAAATATACACCCAAATCGCCTTAGCCTACCCCTTATGCACTCACTTTTAGTGCAAATGTTTGTTATCACCCTAAACCCTTAGTTCAATTATCTGATTGCTTACATGAGTTGCTAAGTCGAGTCATATCCTTTGTATACAATTTTGGGACGATTGGGATTCATGGGAAAAGTTAAAGTTTATGAAATGACGGGAAGGGAACGTTAAATTCAAATTCCCTTTGTTTGCGTAATAATGTACCCCAAGTGTTTTGATCTTTTCAATTCGGGTCAAATTAGTGTTAGAGTAATAAAAACTCAAGTGTAGGGATGTGCCTATAAATCCCTATCATTTTGATGTTACCATAGAGGATGGTAGAGTAAAAGTGTATGAAAAAAAAAATCGAGAAAAAAATAGAAAAAGAGAAAAAAATAGAGTGTAAAAAAAAGGGGGGGGGGGCTACCATCCTACATCTATCCTTTAAATTTATGTTTGTTTATTTCCGTTACCTAGAGTTTTAGAGTGTCGAGTCTTGGCTTAGCAACGCCATTCTTCGTATGCATTTAACATAGAGATTTTTGACTTGCCACCACTAAATAGCCTATCCCACCAAACCCTTGTTTCCCTGCCGTAAGCCTAACATTACAACCCTTTAAAAGACCTCTTTAATAATCTTTCCTAGGTGCTTACGCCAAAGCGATGGAGGTTTGATCTATTCTCAAGCCTATGGTAATCTATGTACTAGGACCGGTTAATGAGTGTTTATCTTTCATTTCCTATTTGTTATATTTCATATATACACCCGAGAGAGATGTGAGTATCCAAACACCCCATGTGAGGTGCTAGTATGTAATTTCCGTGCTTATTATGACCTTTGTGGGGCTTATATGTGTTGTGGACCATTTTAAATCAATACTTCATGACCCCTAACTTATAAATTAATTGGCTAAAAGCACATTTGCTTGAGGACAAGCAAATAACAAGTATAGGGATATTTGATGAGTGTCTAAATACTCATCATTTTTGTACTATTTAGAATGCCAAAAACATCTGAAAACACTCAGAAAAGCATCAAAATGATCAAAATATCACAAACAAGTGTTTTATGTGTTTTAAATGCAAAAATATCAAAATCAGATGAAAAACGTATCAAGTTTGCATAATTGGCAGTTTTAGTCCCTCAAGTTTTAAAAGTTGTCAAAAACAGTCCCTGGTAATTCAAAATAAAGAAAAATATCATTTTAAGTCCTTAGGGATTCATGAGTTGTCAAAATTGGCCCTTGAAATCAAAAATTGCAAAATTACAACTTTAGTCCCTCAAGTTTTGAAAATGACAAAAATAGTCCTTGGATTTATTAAAAATGGAATTTTATGCGTAATGGTCCTTGTACTATTCATATTTGGCAGGATAGGCCCTTGTGATAACTTTGGAAACTTGTCAAGATCAGTCCCTCAAATTGGCAGAATTACAAGAATGGTCCTTGTGTAGTTAACATACCAAACGGACCCCCTTTGTATTTTAAACCCATCCAAATC
This sequence comes from Chrysanthemum seticuspe, assembly GCA_019973895.1. NCBI lineage: Eukaryota > Viridiplantae > Streptophyta > Magnoliopsida > Asterales > Asteraceae > Chrysanthemum > Chrysanthemum seticuspe. The sequence continues at coordinate 6,220,674 of BPTQ01000002.1, read as the reverse complement.
AAATAGACCCCTGTCAATACCTGTGACCCCCCTAATTTGGACCCCCCTTTATTAATACCCACTGGTCAAAACAAGTCAAAGCGCGCCCAAAACAGCTTCTACTGTTCATCTCCTTCTCCCAGCTCTGTAATCTCAAAACCAGTGGTGGTTTTCACCTTTGCACCTCATCCCTACCACCTTTCCAGCTATACACCAACTCCCTTAACACCTCCATATCCACTAAAATCCAATTAATGCACCAAACCTGCTCAAAAGAAAATTGGCGCCAAAACTAACATTTGGCAATTGTGATGAGTTGGATAAATCCAATGGTAGAGCTGGCATAACAGATCCACACGACATGACACGAACACGAACCTGTTAAGACACGAACCTGTTAAGATCGAACACGAACACGACACGATAACAAATCGTGTCATTTTTTTCGAACACGAACACGACACGAACATTAACAGGTTACACGACACGAACCTGTTAAGGGACCTGTTAACAAAAATACTAAATTTATACCAAATACATAACGAAACAATACCTGCACTTTCCATATCTAAGGGAATTGGTTAATAAGTTACAGACTTACAGGTACAAAGCAACATTAATGGATTTTACAGTACAAAGCAACATTATTCAAAGACATTTTTCTCGAGTTCTTCCTTCTTGAAGACCAATGGAAACTTGATCTTGGAGTTGTGGAACTGCTTGGTGGACTCCCTCTTGCAAAGCTTAGCTGGGATGGTGGCGGTCTTGATGACTTGGATGCAAGGGGGACGGACTCTGTGACGAGAAGCCATCTCGGTGTTCATCTGTTCGATGGAACCATTGAGAGTGATGTCTCTGTACTCCTTGTACATGTTGTGGTAACCGGTCCTGGACTGGTACCTCAACCAGATGACGTAGTTCTTGATGGTTGTTGGGTTCTTCTCAAAGATCTACAAAAATGTGAACGTGCACTACAATCAGAAACAGATACAATTTCAGCAACAAAGGAGCAATGTACATTGTTCAACGCCTAAGTACATTTGATATCTGACAGTCAAACCCAACATGTTTAGAGGTAGCCAAAAATACCCATTACCCAACCTGCCACAACCGCCCATTTTTTCAAGTCTATTACGAGATCCTGCAAAAGATTGAGCTAAAACAAAAGTTATCGGAAATCAGTCTATTACGAGATCCTGCAAAAGGTCAAACCCAACCTGTTCCAGTAAACACTCATGTCAAAGTCACTTTTAATATAATCAATCAGCGCCTGCAACAACACGAGCAACAATATATCAGCATTTCTAGTATATCACAAGTTTCAAAGAGTATACTAGCTTCGCATGCAAGATACCTGACAGATCACAACGTCATCAGGGCTTGTGTTATTATGCAGTTTCTGATGCCACTCTTCCATCATTCCACCCGCACAATCATTGTTTCTCAATTGAAGATATATGGATGCAAATTAAACTGCAAGAACATATCAAAGAATGTTGCGCCACCTGGATCACCAGGATTTCATCCCGAATACGCTGCCCAATATCAGTGGCAAATATTCAACTTCTCAAACAGCATGTGATTGCATACATTGATAATATCAGTGGCAAATATTCAACTTCTCAAACAGCTTTCAAATTGTGGTCGCCCAACTCAAAAAAACTTATAACTCACAAACAGCAAACAAATAACTCTTCTAAACATTTACTCCCAACAAAGGAATGGAATGTAAAACAAGTTACAAAAAGCCAATGTTATACCATGTCACAAAAACTCAGAACAAAACTAGTTCATACTAATGCATCATGGTAAAAAACATATTCATACCCAACACAAAAAACACAATTCATGTAAACAAAAAAAAGTTCCCAGTCGACATAACTGAATCATCTTAACTAATGAAATACCACTTTGATTATACAACTATAAAAACATACTAATCATCACTACAGGTCAAAGATCTATATTTAATACCATAACATCACATAACACAGTATATTAACCTTCTTATTCACTGATAGAAAAGTAACTATAGCACTAAAACAACAATAAATAAACAAAATGTGAGAAAATAATTAATACCTCATTGATAGCAAGCATCTGACCATTGCTCTTCTTAACCTTCTTCAACTTCCTCAAAAAATACCTATTTATTTTTAAAACAATATTAAGCAATCTAATAAACTATTTGATCTAACAAAGACATTAAATTATTTAATGATGTGATCCTTACCTTGAAGGAAAGTGTTTGTGGATGAGTGGATCGATTAATGTTGAGATAGGATTGTGGATTTGTGGATCGATTAATAGATTACATACCTGTTAATATGAGAAAATGAGAAAAGAGAAAAGAGGAAAGTGTTTTAGGATTGGAGAGGCGCCAGAGAATATGAGAAAAGAGAGAAGTGTTTTAGGGTTTATTTTTGAAGATATATATATAACCTCTTAACAGGTCTCTTAACGTGTCTTAACAGGTCCGGACCTGTTAAGACACGAAACTTGTTAATTTTATTCATGTCTTAACAGGTCCGGACCTGTTAAGACACGAAACCTGTTAAGACCTGACACGAAACCTGTTAAGAGCAAGTCGTGTCGTGTCGTGTTAACAGGTCCGTGTCAGAAATTGCCAGCTCTATCCAATGGCTGGAAATTGGTGGGATTTGCTCAGAGATGTCGACAGAGATGAAAAAGATCAATATATACAAGTTTTGAAGCAATGTAAAAAGTAACTAGTGTAATTTGTAATTTTCTAAGTCGTTTTAGCTCAATTTTAATTTCCAGTGTAATTTAAGCTTTCCAAGTATTCTGTTTAAGTTATTTAAAGTGTTTGTTAACCTTTTTCAGTTTCAATTTCAGTGATAAGACTTGTTTTCAGTTTATGCAAAATTTCCATGTTCAAAATTCTCATGAATGTTCAAATGTTGTTTGTAGCCTTTGTCAAGGACTGAATAAGTTCATGTAAGCTCCTAGAAAGCTTATTTAAGCTTTTAGAAACAATAAAAATCAGTCTAGTATCAAAAAGAGAAAAATTACCAAAAATACAAAAAAATTAGATAAAAATAAAAAAGTCCATGGAAGTGAAGGTCAAAGCTGGAGCAGGGTGAATACAGGATTGCCCTGGTTTAGAGCTTCTTGGGAAGCTATAGGTTGTGTTATCAGCTCTTGGTTCTCAGTTTGTGCTTGGATTCAATTTGTAAGCCTTTTGTGCAATTTTAGCATTTTACTATTAAAGTCATTAATTAGCTTAAATCTTTATGTTTTTATGTTTCTTAGTTATAGTTGAACATAACTAAACATTAAAAACAGTTGTTTGTTCTTTTTAATTTATAGTTGTTAAAAAAAATTAGTTTGACAGTCAAATTAGTATAAGTGTTATTAATAAGTTTTATGTTGTTATTGATGTTGTTTAATGTTTATTTAGTTTCAGTATATGATAATATATGGTTATTAATCAAATGCATGGACTGAATCTGTGATAATCTTTGAAAATCACCAGAACAGTCTCAATAAGGCTTGTTTGGTTTTGCTTTGTTAACTGAGTTAAAGGGTTTTCAAGACAGTGTCCTTGTTTGTTGTTTATCTCACTTGGTCCTAATATCTCATTTCAACAAGAAAAACCAGTCTTTGTTTGTAAAAAAGTCAAAATTAGCTTTTGATCACATCTTGTGTTAACTGTTGGATTTTCATGATCCATGATCATGATTGTGTGTTCATAAGTTGTTTATATTGCTCAAACCAGTCTTAATTCATTTTATTACAACATATTAAGTGAGTAGGATCAGCTTAAAGTTCATCAAAGTCAACCTTAGTGTTTAATATAAAAGTCAAAATTTTCCATTTGGTCGTTTTTGAATAAAATAGATTATTTTATATATGGCTTAACTTTGAGTTTTATGTTTTGAGCTTTTGGGATATCAAAATCTAGTTGCTCATCTTCATCACTGTATTTTTTATATTTTCTAGTTCAGCTTTTTAATAGCTTATTATTTAGCTTCTTTGGAACCCTTTGTCAAAAAGTGTGCCCTGTGCACAGTTTTGCTACCAAATTCACAAGCTTGTCACAAGCTCTTAATTGAACCTCAGCTTGTGAATTTTAGTTCTTTGGAAAGCTAACCAAGCCATCTTAAGGTCCCAAGCTTAAAACTCCACTTTCTAGCTTATTAGATAGGGCTGCAAGTAGTTTATTTCTTGTCCCATTTTGGTGTAAACTGCTTATCTCAGTGCTCACAAGCCACTTTCACAAGCTTGTCAAGAGCTTAATAGTGGGCCCCAGGCATTGAGCCTTGTTTTTTTTATAGACCACCAGCCCAGCTTGTTGACTCAGTCTTTGTTTTGAGCTTTTGAGCTTATTTGATAAGCTTAAATTGCTTTACAAAAACCCCACAGGACTGTTTGGTACAAGGTTATCTCATAAGTGCTTATTGCTTATTTCCAGCTTATCAGTATGCTTATCTGTGTTTTCTAGCTTAATATAAGTAGCATTAGCTTGTTTATAGCTTATTTCAGCTTTGGTTCCAATTTATAAGCTTATTTGAGCTTATTACATTAAAATAAGCCAAATATCAAAACTGTTAGCTCATAAGCTCTTTAAACAGCTTATTTTTAATTTGTAAAATTTTTGTTTTCATTAAAGTTTCATATTATAAGTAGTTAAACAGTTTTCAAAAATAAAAACCACAAAAACATCATTTTAAATATAGTGATAGCGTTTATTTAATAGGAATTAGCTTTTTGATTTTTCTTTTCAGCTTATTATTAAGCAAATTTCAGTTTTTATAATTTTCTTAGCTTTCTGTCATTATAAGTTATTTTTAGAAAAAGTTTCATAATTTCTCTGTTTATTTAGTATTTATTAAAATTCAAAATAGTTAATAAGTATTAAATAATTATTAAAAAATAAATAAAAAAACATAAAAAATATCTTTTCAGTTTTAAAATTAGTTTTATAATATTTTAGATTTTTACAAGTTAAAATTTTATTTTTCCAGGTTAATTTTATATTTTCTTGTATTTAAGTGTATTATAAATAGTAATTAATTAGTAATAAATAGATAAAAAGTGTAAAAAATATATTTTCATTTTTAAATAAGTTTTATAATATTTTAGATTTTTCTAAGTCATAATTTTATTTTTCTAGCTTTATTTCATATTTTATCATATTTTAGAGTATTATTAAATAGTTTAAAATAGTTTTTAATTAATAATAATTAAATAAATAGTTGTAAAAATAATTTTAATTTTCCAATAATTTTCTTTTATTTTTAAGATTCCAAAAATATCATTTTCATATTTTTAGACCTTTTATTTCTTAGAACTCACTTTTTATTTTTTTTACGTTTACGTAATTTATTAAACGTACGTATTTACGTTTGTCTTATCTGATTGTTGTGCTTTACAATTTTGTATCCAAATACAATTCCAACCAATCAGTAGTGTAATTATATTCCAAAATCCTTACTGATCACTATCCTTAGTGATTATTCGACATCTGAAGTTGTTTAACACCATTCATCCTCCGTGGGACTTAACGACCCAGGAATCCACTATATTCCTCTGATCTTAATTGCATTTGTTTCTGAGCTGTTTTAAGTTTATTACGGTTGACCATTCACAAGTGGTCAGCTTGTGTGATTAAACATGACTGTTCAGGAGCGAACCAAATTTTGGCGCCGCTGCCGGGGAGGCTGTAAGCGTGTTTTAAGCAGTTTTCAGACCCGTACTTGCACATATACCACCTTTTTGTAAACAGTTTTTTGTAAAATTATCATAAGTCAAAAAGTTCATTAACACTTTTCCTAAAGTGTTAACAACACCAAACAAAATATAAAACAACAAAACAATCGTAACGTTTTCTAGCTTGTGTTTCTTTTAAGGTGATTCTTAAAGAAATACGATTTGGTTAAACGAGACGATACCAAAAATATTTTCCAAAAGTTTTTAAACCTTTAGCACATATCCATACCTACGTCTTTTCAGTGGTACTTAAATACATAAAAATCAACCACCGCAAATCAAGGCAGTACACCTACCAACTGGGGGTGTGACCATAATAAGTTCCCGAACAACAGATTTAAAACTTGCCTTTGTGTCCTTGTGATTTGGTGTACCTTTTTCAAAGAAGCCATTTCATTTGTGATTATTGGTTTAAGTTCACTTGTCGTTTTGCCTCGCATTTGTTTTGAAAACTGATTTTTATACTTAGTGCATGCGCACTCGTTCTTCCAGTTCTACAAGTCCACTTTCTGAGCTTGCAAATATTCCTCGTAGACGTAGAGGACGTTCTGCTCCTTCAGCCGTGACTGAGGAACGTCTACCACCACCACCCCCTGTCGTAATGGCAGAAGATAAGCCTATGAATGAGCTTCTCCAAGCACCCATCGAGGGTTACGGAGATGCCATTATTGTCCCAGCCATCGTGGCTGATACCTTCGAGCTCAAAACCGGGTTGCTTAATCTTGTAACCCAAAGCCAATTTTATGGTTTTGAGCCGGATGATCCTCATGCACATATTCGATGGTTTAACAAGATTGCATCTACCATCAAATACAAGAATGTCCCACATGAAGCAATCAAGCTTCTTCTGTTCCCATTTTCTCTAGAGGGACAAGCCCGGAATTGGCTTGAGAAACAACCCCCTCGTTCTATTGAGACATGGGAAGATCTAGTCACCAAGTTTGTTAACGAATTCTATCCTCCATCCCGAACTACAAGTCTTAAGAATGAGATAATGAAATTTTCTCAAAGATTTGATGAATCATTCGGGGAGGCATGGGATCGTTACAAAGAATTGCTCCGCAAGTGTCCGCATCATGGTTTTACCGAGTTAATGCAAATGGATACTTTCTACAATGGTCTGAGACAAGCTGACCAAGACTCTTTAAATGCCTCCGCAGGAGGTAATTTCCTGAGCAAGACCACAAAAGAAGCCTTGCAAATCATTGAAAACAAGTCCCAGGTCCGTTCTTTCCGAACAAAGACATATCAAACTCAGTCTAATGCAGGACCTTCTACTTCATCTCCAGTGAGTACATCTAGCACCGATGCTAAGATTGACAAACTCACAGATATTGTTCAGGCTTTGGTTCTTGCTAACCAAAAGAAAGTCACTTTCACTCAAACACCATCACATGGTGAAGTGAAGAAAGTTGAAGTTTGTGTTACTTGTGGTGGTCCTCATGCATACTACAACTGTACTGCCACCAATGGTAGTCCGTTTGAAGCAAATGCTATAGCCGGTACTTCACATCAGGGAGGTAATCAATACCGTCCTCAAAATGAACCAAAATACCGTGCTAACACTTATCAGGCACCACCCGGTTTTAACCAGAATCCTAACATACAGAACCGGAATCAAAACCAACCTAGAATGAACCAAGGTTATCAAAACCAAGGTAATTTCTATCCCGAACCAAATCAAGGTTTCCAACATCAAGGAAACCTTAATCAAAACAATTTAAATCGAGGGAATCAATTTCAGGGAAATGTGAATCATAATCAAGGGAATTTTCAACAACAAGGTCATAATCAAAACATCCGACCTCAAAATTTCCCTCCACATCCTCCAGTACCATCATCTGATGAGTTATTGAAGCAATTCATGAAATCCCAAGATGAAATGAACAGGTTGTTGGTCAGTCAGATCGCTGATCTCAAGAAGTCTTTAAATGATCAACCCTCGGGCTCAGGAAAACTTCCGAGCAACACGATCGCTAACCCGAGGGAAGATGCAAAGGCGATCACAACCATAAGTGGTGTTTCATACAATGGACCCGCTATTCCTACTACTTCTTCTTCTTCTCTCCCGAAGGTAGTGGAAAGTGAACCTGAGGCTACAAAGGACAAGGAACTTCCTATTAATAACGGAGGTACCAACAATGTCCATCCTCAAGTTGTCCAGAAACCCAAATCCAATCCAGGAGTTGTTTTTGAACCACCAGTAGCTCCCGTTGAAAATACCAAATCCAAATCTTCTATTCCTTACCCATCACGTTTGAATGAGCAAAAGCTCCGCGAAAAAGCCAGTCATCAAATGTATAAATTTTTTCAAATTTTCCAAGAACTACATTTTGACATAAGCTTTACGGATGCTATCATGCTGATGCCCAAGTTTGCATCAACTCTCAAACACATGTTAAGCAACAAGGAAAAGCTGTTTGAAATGGCTAAAACTCCTCTGAACGAGAACTGCTCTGCAGTTATCCTGAAGAAGCTTCCAGAAAAGCTTGGAGATCCTGGAAAATTTCTCTTACCTTGTGTATTTCCAGGAATGGTTGAATGCTTTGCCTTAGCCGATCTTGGTGCAAGCATCAATCTGATGCCTTATTCAGTATGGAAGAAACTTTCTCTTCCTGAACTTACTCCTACCTGCATGACTCTCGAGCTTGCAGATCGTACAATATCCCGTCCTCTTGGCATTGCTGAGGACGTATTTGTGAAAGTAGGAAAGTTCCATTTTCCAGCTGACTTTGTAGTTGTTGATTTTGATGCCGATCATCGGGTTCCTCTCATTGTTGGACGAGGATTCCTGAGAACGGGCCGTGCTCTCATTGATGTATTTGAGCAAGAAATCACATTACGTGTTGGTAATGAAGCTGTCACTTTTAACCTTGATCAAACTTCGAGGTACTCCGCAAACTATGATTATGAGTCGGTTAACCGAATAGATATTATTGATGTTGCTTCTGAAGAGTACTCTCAAGAAGTTCTTGGTTATGATCATAATTCTTCGAGTGATAATCTCACTCATTCATCTCAACGCATCATTGCCAATTCTACTCCTTCTCTTACCCCATTTGAGGAAAGTGACTTCATCTTGGAAGAGATTGAAGCCTACTTGTCTAGTGATTCTGTTCCATGGGAAATTGATCACGCTCCCATCGACATTGAGGGGGACATACTTCTCATTGAGAAGTTGCTTAATGATGATCCATCATCACTTCCTCCCGTCGAGCTTCATAACAAGGAAGTCAAGTCAGTTGAGAAAACTGAAGAATTTCCTGAAGTCGAACTTAAGGACTTACCACCTCATCTCGAGTATGCATTTCTTGAAGGTGATGATAAATTACCAGTCATTATTTCTCGAGATTTGAGTAAAGATGAAAAGTCTGCTCTCATAAAGATCTTGAAGTCACACAAGCAAGCAATTGCTTGGAAACTCTCCGACATTAAGGGTATCAACCCTGAATTTTGTACTCACAAAATCTTGATGGAGGATGACTTCAAACCAGCAGTTCAACATCAGAGAAGAGTAAATCCAAAAATCCATGATGTTATCAAACAGGAGGTTATCAAACTTCTTGATGCAGGATTGATTTACCCGATCTTAGATAGTCCTTGGGTTAGCCCAATTCATTGTGTTCCTAAAAAGGGTGGCATAACTGTTGTCACGAATGAAGATAACGAGTTAATTCCAACTCGGCTGGTTACGGGATGGCGTGTTTGCATTGACTATCGTAAGTTGAATGACGCCACCCGTAAAGACCATTTTCCTCTACCCTTTATGGACCAAATGCTTGAGAGATTAGCAGGGAACGAATACTATTGTTTCCTTGATGGTTTCTTGGGTTATTTTCAGATCCCCATTGATCCTAAGGATCAAGAAAAGACCACATTCACCTGCCCATACGGAACTTTTGCCTACAGACGTATGCCTTTTGGCTTATGTAACGCTCTTGGCACGTTCCAACGATGTATGATGACCATATTCCACGACATGATCGGGGAAACAATGGAGGTGTTTATGGACGACTTCTCGGTCATTGGGGATTCATTTCAAACATGTCTTTCCCATTTAGAAAAAATGCTCCAACGGTGGGAAGACACCAATCTTTGTCTAAATTGGGAGAAGAGCCACTTTATGGTCAAAGAAGGCATAGTCCTTGGCCATAAGATTTCCAAAAACGGGATTGAGGTAGATAGAGCAAAAGTTGATGTTATTGCTAAACTGCCTCACCCTACTACCGTCACAGGTATTAGGAGTTTTTTAGGTCATGCCGGTTTCTATCGCAGATTCATACAAGATTTTTCTAAAATCGCCCGGCCTATGACCCATCTTCTTGAAAAAGATGCTCCTTTTATCTTCTCACCCGAGTGCATCAAAGCTTTTGAAACATTAAAGAAAAAGCTTACTGAAGCACCCATTCTCGTTGCTCCCGACTGGGACTTGCCTTTTGAGCTCATGTGCGATGCAAGTGATTTTGCTATCGGTGCAGTCCTAGGGCAACGTAGAGCTAAGCATTTTCAGCCTATCCACTACGCAAGTAAGACTATGACTGAAGCTCAAACCCATTACACCACCACAGAAAAAGAGCTGTTAGCCGTGGTGTATGCATTTGAGAAGTTTCGGCCATACTTAATCTTGACCAAATGTGTGGTGTATACGGATCACTCGGCTCTCAAATATCTCTTTGCAAAACAAGATGCAAAGCCGAGATTGCTCCGTTGGGTTCTCCTCCTCCAGGAATTTGATATCATTATACGTGATAAAAAAGGAGCTGAGAACCTGGCTGCTGATCATCTATCCCGTCTAGAAAACCCTCACCAAGATGTTTTCGAGAAAAAGGAAATAAATGAAACATTTCCTCTCGAGACACTCAATGCGGTTTCTTTTCGTGGAAACTCTTCTACCCCATGGTTTGCTGACTTCGCAAATTACCATGCGGGTAACTTCATAGTGAAAGGGATGTCAACCCAACAGAAGAACAAATTCTTCAAGGATGTTAAACATTACTTCTGGGACGACCCCTACTTATTCAAAATCTGTGCGGATCAAGTCATCCAACGGTGTGTTTATGGACAAGAAGCTCTTGACATTCTCAAAGCTTGCCATGCTGGACCCACTGGGGGCCATCATAGTCCAAACTACACTGCCAAAAAGGTGTTTGATTCCGGGTTTTATTGGCCCACAATTTACAAGGATGCCAATGAATTTGTCAAAACTTTTGACGCTTGTCAACGTCACGGAAATATCTCTCAAAGATATGAAATGCCACAAAATGCCATTCAAGTTTGTGAGATCTTTGACATCTGGGGCATTGACTTTATGGGGCCATTTCCATCTTCTCGAGGTAACAAATACATACTCGTGGCTGTTGACTATTTGTCAAAATGGGTAGAAGCAAAAGCTTTACCCACCAATGATGCCCGAGTAGTTGTGAAATTTTTAAAATCTCTTTTTGCCAGGTTTGGAACTCCGAGAGCTATAATCAGTGATCGTGGTACACATTTCTGCAATGACCAATTTGATCGTGTCATGCAAAAGTATGGTGTAACCCACCGTCTATCTACTGCATACCACCCCCAAACAAGTGGGCAAGTGGAAGTCTCCAACCGTGGTATTAAGAGAATTTTAGAAAGGACAGTAGGCGAAAACCGTGCATCCTGGTCGGATAAACTAGATGACGCACTCTGGGCCTTCCGTACAGCTTACAAAACACCCATCGGGTGTACTCCATACAAGCTAGTGTACGGAAAGGCATGTCATCTGCCGATTGAGCTAGAGCACAAGGCATACTGGGCCTTAAAACATGCAAACTTCGATATTCAGACAGCTGGTGATCACAGAAAAGTTCAAATGAATGAACTAAACGAACTCCGTGATCAAGCATACGAGAACTCTTTGATCTACAAGAACCGCGTTTTCAACGTTGGTGATCGAGTCCTTCTTTTCAATTCAAGATTGAAGATTTTCTCGGGAAAGCTCAAGTCCCGTTGGTCTGGTCCATTTACTATTGCTAAGGTTTATCCTTATGGTACCATTGAGTTATCTCAGCCCGATGGTCCCAATTTTAAAGTAAATGGTCATTGGTTGAAGCATTATTTTGGAGAGGACATTCCACCTGTGGTTGTCCCGGATCTACAAACATTCCCCATGAACCAATGAATGCGGGGATCGAGTCAAGCTAGCGACTCGGGAATCAAAAACAGTAGCACACACCATATGGGTTTTCACCCATGTTTCTGTCTTCTTACCCTATTCTACCACCCTAGTGTGGGGGAGTTTCCCCACGCTGTTGTATATAAACCTCTTTAAAAAAAAATAAATAAAAAAAAAAAAAAAAAATGTGTATATATCAAAAATAAAATAATGGCCGTAGTATTTCCCTTTTATGTTCTATGGTTCGGCATAACCGCCGGTACTTTGAATATTGAGGGCAATATTCATTTCTAAGTGTGGGGGGAAATTCTCACGAATTTTATCATGTAATTATTCCACCCAATTCCCCCGTTTTTGGCCAAAATTTTTTTTTTGAGTAAGTGTTTTTCACTTACTCAGCAAATGGTAATCAGTCCGCCATGTCTAACCCACATAAGGATTGGCTAATCCAGGAGCAAACGGCTCTTGGTAAAGATATCTCAAATCCGTTTATGGCTTGCAATTTGCCCAAAATTGTATGGTGTTCAGCTCACCATATCTTTAAACTAGTGAAAAGTTGGCTAGCCCGCAAGTTTATGGCTTGTGGTAAAGGCAGTTGGAAATCCATAATTGGTAATCGGCTCACCAAAGATAATATTGATAATTTATCTAAGAGTTGGCTAGTCCAGAAGCAAACGGCTTCTGGTAAAGACAAATCAAAACCGTTTACAGCTGGTGATTTGCTCAAAATCATTTGGTTATCATTGTGCCAAGGTTCTTACTTGAACTAAAACAATTGGCTACTCCAGAAGTAATGGCTTTTGGTAAAGAGATGAAATCCATTAATTTTTCTCAAATCATTGCTAGGGACTAGCAATATCTTAGTGTGGGGGATTGATGAGTGTCTAAATACTCATCATTTTTGTACTATTTAGAATGCCAAAAACATCTGAAAACACTCAGAAAAGCATCAAAATGATCAAAATATCACAAACAAGTGTTTTATGTGTTTTAAATGCAAAAATATCAAAATCAGATGAAAAACGTATCAAGTTTGCATAATTGGCAGTTTTAGTCCCTCAAGTTTTAAAAGTTGTCAAAAATAGTCCCTGGTAATTCAAAATAAAGAAAAATATCATTTTAAGTCCTTAGGGATTCATGAGTTGTCAAAATTGGCCCTTGAAATCAAAAATTGCAAAATTACAACTTTAGTCCCTCAAGTTTTGAAAATGACAAAAATAGTCCTTGGATTTATTAAAAATGGAATTTTATGCATAATGGTCCTTGTACTATTCATATCTGGCAGGATAGGCCCTTGTGATAACTTTGGAAACTTGTCAAGATCAGTCCCTCAAATTGGCAGAATTACAAGAATGGTCCTTGTGTAGTTAACATACCAAACGGACCCCCTTTGTATTTTAAACCCATCCAAATCAAATAGACCCCTATCAATACATGTGACCCCCCTAATTTGGACCCCCCCCTTTATTAATACCCACTGGTCAAAACAAGTCAAAGCGCGCCCAAAACAGCTTCTACTGTTCATCTCCTTCTCCCAGCTCTGTAATCCCAAAACCAGTGGTGGTTTTCACCTTTCCACCTCATCCCTACCACCTTTCCAGCTATCCACCAACTCCCTTAACACCTCCATATCCACCAAAATCCAATTAATGCACCAAACCTGCTCAAAAGAAAATTGGCGCCAAAACTGACATTTGGCAATTGTGATGAGTTGGATAAATCCAATGGCTGGAAATTGGTGGGATTTGCTCAGAGATGTCGACAGAGATGAAAAAGATCAATATATACAAGTTTTGAAGCAATGTAAAAAGTAACTAGTGTAATTTGTAATTTTCTAAGTCGTTTTAGCTCAATTTTAATTTCCAGTGTAATTTAAGCTTTCCAAGTATTCTGTTTAAGTTATTTAAAGTGTTTGTTAACCTTTTTCAGTTTCAATTTCAGTGATAAGACTTGTTTTCAGTTTATGCAAAATTTCCATGTTCAAAATTCTCATGAATGTTCAAATGTTGTTTGTAGCCTTTGTCAAGGACTGAATAAGTTCATGTAAGCTCCTAGAAAGCTTATTTAAGCTTTTAGAAACAATAAAAATCAGTCTAGTATCAAAAAGAGAAAAATTACCAAAAATACAAAAAAATTAGATAAAAATAAAAAAGTCCATGGAAGTGAAGGTCAAAGCTGGAGCAGGGTGAATACAGGCTTGCCCTGGTTTAGAGCTTCTTGGGAAGCTATAGGTTGTGTTATCAGCTCTTGGTTCTCAGTTTGTGCTTGGATTCAATTTGTAAGCCTTTTGTGCAATTTTAGCATTTTACTATTAAAGTCATTAATTAGCTTAAATCTTTATGTTTTTATGTTTCTTAGTTATAGTTAAACATAACTAAACATTAAAAACAGTTGTTTGTTCTTTTTAATTTATAGTTGTTAAAAAAAATTAGTTTGACAGTCAAATTAGTATAAGTGTTATTAATAAGTTTTATGTTGTTATTGATGTTGTTTAATGTTTATTTAGTTTCAGTATATGATAATATATGGTTATTAATCAAATGCATGGACTGAATCTGTGATAATCTTTGAAAATCACCAAAACAGTCTCAATAAGGCTTGTTTGGTTTTGCTTTGTTAACTGAGTTAAAGGGTTTTCAAGACAGTGTCCTTGTTTGTTGTTTATCTCAATTGGTCCTAATATCTCATTTCAACAAGAAAAACCAGTCTTTGTTTGTAAAAAAGTCAAAATTAGCTTTTGATCACATCTTGTGTTAACTGTTGGATTTTCATGATCCATGATCATGATTGTGTGTTCATAAGTTGTTTATATTGCTCAAACCAGTCTTAATTCATTTTATTACAACATATTAAGTGAGTAGGATCAGCTTAAAGTTCATCAAAGTCAACCTTAGTGTTTAATATAAAAGTCAAAAATTTTCATTTGGTCGTTTTTGAATAAAATAGATTATTTTATATAGGGCTTAACTTTGAGTTTTATGTTTTGAGCTTTTGGGATATCAAAATCTAGTTGCTCATCTTCATCACTGTATTTTTTATATTTTCTAGTTTAGCTTTTTAATAGCTTATTATTTAGCTTCTTTGGAACCCCTTGTCAAAAAGTGTGCCCTGTGCACAGTTTTGCTACCAAATTCACAAGCTTGTCACAAGCTCTTAATTGAACCTCAGCTTGTGAATTTTAGTTCTTTGGAAAGCTAACCAAGCCATCTTAAGGTCCCAAGCTTAAAATTCCAGTTTCTAGCTTATTAGATAGGGCTGCAAGTAGTTTATTTCTTGTCCCATTTTGGTGTAAACTGCTTATCTCAGTGCTCACAAGCCACTTTCACAAGCTTGTCAAGAGCTTAATAGTGGGCCCCAGGCATTGAGCCTTGTTTTTTTTGATAGACCACCAGCCTAGCTTGTTGACTCAGTCTTTGTTTTGAGCTTTTGAGCTTATTTGATAAGCTTAAATTGCTTTACAAAAACCCCACAGGACTGTTTGGTACAAGGTTATCTCATAAGTGCTTATTGCTTATTTCCAGCTTATCAGTATGCTTATCTGTGTTTTCTAGCTTAATATAAGTAGCATTAGCTTGTTTATAGCTTATTTCAGCTTTGGTTCCAATTTATAAGCTTATTTGAGCTTATTACATTAAAATAAGCCAAATATCAAAACTGTTAGCTCATAAGCTCTTTAAACAGCTTATTTTTAATTTGTAAAATTTTTGTTTTCATTAAAGTTTCATATTATAAGTAGTTAAACAGTTTTCAAAAATAAAAACCACAAAAACATCATTTTAAATATAGTGATAGCGTTTATTTAATAGGAATTAGCTTTTTGATTTTTCTTTTCAGCTTATTATTAAGCAAATTTCAGTTTTTATAATTTTCTTAGCTTTCTGTCATTATAAGTTATTTTTAAAAAAAGTTTCATAATTTTCTCTGTTTATTTAGTATTTATTAAAATTCAAAATAGTTAATAAGTATTAAATAATTATTAAAAAATAAATAAAAAAACATAAAAAATATCTTTTCAGTTTTAAAATTAGTTTTATAATATTTTAGATTTTTACAAGTTAAAATTTTATTTTTCCATGTTAATTTTATATTTTCTTGTATTTAAGTGTATTATAAATAGTAATTAATTAGTAATAAATAGATAAAAAGTGTAAAAAATATATTTTCATTTTTAAATAAGTTTTATAATATTTTAGATTTTTCTAAGTCATAATTTTATTTTTCTAGCTTTATTTCATATTTTATCATATTTTAGAGTATTATTAAATAGTTTAAAATAGTTTTTAATTAATAATAATTAAATAAATAGTTGTAAAAATAATTTTAATTTTCCAATAATTTTCTTTTATTTTTAAGATTCCAAAAATATCATTTTCATATTTTTAGGCCTTTTATTTCTTAGAACTCACTTTTTATTTTTTTTACGTTTACGTAATTTATTAAACGTACGTATTTACGTTTGCTTATCTGATTGTTGTGCTTTACAATTTTGTATCCAAATACAATTCCAACCAATCAGTAGTGTAATTATATTCCAAAATCCTTACTGATCACTATCCTTAGTGATTATTCGACATCTGAAGTTGTTTAACACCATTCATCCTCCGTGGGACTTAACGACCCAGGAATCCACTATATTCCTCTGATCTTAATTGCATTTGTTTCTGAGCTGTTTTAAGTTTATTACGGTTGACCATTCACAAGTGGTCAGCTTGTGTGATTAAACTTGACTGTTCAGGAGCGAACCAATATTTGATAAGGTTTTAAAAGGTACCATTTTGAGGGGTCGTTTTAACCCTTATTTGATCACTTTTGTATCCGTTATTGCTTAATATCGTTCCTTTTCACTTTTTAGGTCTCTTGAAGGCAAAATGCTGGAATGGCACTTATTTGGACGAAAAGGCGCGAATATACGAAGAAAATGGCGAAAGTCAGAATCGAGACACTCAAAGCTGCTGAAAACAGAAGGCGACGGCGTCACTGCTTAGCTGCGACGCCGTCGGAGGAATTTGTGACGGCTCAGAAGAGAAAATGGCTTGTTCTGAAGGACGGTGTCGGGCTTTAAAGGAGTAGACCGTCGCAACTCAGACGGCCTAGATGCGACCCAGACGACGTCAGAAGCTGAAGAGGACGGCATCACAGACATAAGGTGACGCCGTCGCAAGGTTAACGTGGCCAAGACGAAACCCTAATGACGGCGACACGACGGCGTCACAAAACATAAGGTGACGCCGTCGCATATATAATATTATATATAGAATCCGAATTTTTCAGTTTTACGAGAGTCTTTTTGGAGTGAAAAACCTAAAACCGAACCAAAGGTGTCTTGTACAGTATTTTAGGGTTCCAAACCCTATCTTACATCAAGATAAGTATTTACTTCATCAATTCAATTATGTCTTTGATTATTTGTGTGTATGCTTGCATGTTCTCCATGTCCGGCTAATTTATTTGTGTGTTTGCTTAGGGAATATGAAACTTAATTATTAAATATTGATTGGTTGTTTCTTATCTTAGTTGATTAATGATCTAGTAATGCGATAGGTCATTCGTTGTGTACTTAATGCTTGATTCATCTTTGTGAACCTTAGAATATAATTACCTGAGTAGTTGTAAGCTAAACCATCCAAAGAGTGCCTTAGAGTAAGAGTTTATTATCCCTAGTGGGTTTTGTAGACGAGACCCTTTGGTAAGTTCAAAGAGTTAGGGAGAAACGCATACCCTACAACTTTAGACACACAACGCAACTAAGAATAAGGACGTGACAACTCAAACATCAATAGGAGATAATTAAGGAGTAGTAAAACCTAAGTAAACACATCTTTAAACTATCATACGAGCACACATTAATTAGACATAGACTACCACCACCTTAGTTTAGATAATTAGATAATAGTAGAGTAATCGGTAGAAATACCAACCCCCCAAATCCAATACCCGAGATTCGTACTTTTCAATTTCCTAAAAAACATAAAAAAGATAAAAAATAATCTTCCTCAACCTTAACCTTAGCGTAGTAACTTCTCACTAGCATTCCTATTCCCCTAGAGAACGATATCAATACCCGTGGCTTACCCTAATACTACACTACAACGATTAGGTTCACTGCCTAGGGTGTTGAAAAACTTGCTCGACGAAAAGGAAGTTTCTTTGACCCCGAACGCGCTGCGTAAGCGTATCAATGAACTTGTAAAAATAACCAAAAGTCTGACCTAAGCGAAATAATCACCATGGGTTGGAAAGGCCCTGAGGTCTGACCAAAGAAGTCAATCCAAATTCACGTGTTCATAGTTGGATGGCATAGACTTAAAATTAACAAGTAGGTATGCACATAAATAAATGTGGTAAAGGTCACTTATTTTAAAAACTTTTAGTCATGACACTTTAGTGATCATCATGGTTCACAGTAGCTGCAATCGAACTCACAGGGAGACGGAGGACCAGATCAGCGCTAGGCAATAACTGGAAATCCTTTAGGTGTGACTGTGCGCACCTCCTTAAACCCCCTTTATAGTTTGTTCTAGTGGGTGAGCCGTACATCCCAAGTGTCCATAGTTTCTAGTTTTTAAATTCATGAAAAACTTGTTTCAATAGTTTAGGTCACTTTATTTAACAAAAACAAATTTCCAAGAATCAAATAGCAGGTCACAATGAGCATGGTATTTAGGCGTGTAAATAAAGACCAATATTAATGATATGGTTACGATATGTATTATTCCATATTGCATACAATTAGGTGTAAAAAACAAGTAACAATAATGCACATAAGGAATCACAAACATATAAACATAAACATCAATATATAAACACATATTGTTCCGAGTTCTCTCGCGAGTCTTCCCCAAAAGGAGAACCATAAGACCGTCACTAGGTACGAAACCTAGATCGCCCCATACATCACAATAAGCAATTGAGTGGGTCTTATAGCCGGAAAACACTTAAAAGGCATGGCAAACTTAATTAACAATTAATTACGCTATTTTATGTATTTAATAAACTATGTAATTTAATTATTAATATAATTCTAATTAACCTTTAATTCTAATTAACAAATTTAATTCCAATTAACAAATTAATTCTAATTAACAATTTAATTTAATTTGTGTGTGTCTAGTTATTATTTATTAATAATTGACAAGTATTGCATATAGTTGTCAAAACAAAAATAAAACGAATAACTAATTAGATTTCATGCATCCTTTTAAACACGTTTATTAAAGCGTGTAACCCATAATCGCAAAAAACGAGATGGCTCGTGATGCCACTATTGTGATTTTATAATCTAGTTAGCCAAGTAACGCATAACGAGTACGCAACGGAATATGGATCTAGTTAATGCAATTAGGTAAACACGTAATTAATAAACAATAATAAATAAAAGGTAAATAGAAAACTAACATTTGGCGACAACTGCACGCTATCAAACGAACAAGAGAATCAAAGAAACCCAAGTATTTAAAATAGATACCTCTACGAGTATCACACACAAACACTTAAACCAAGTACGTTCGATTAGAGCTACTCGAGAACGTTTACCAATCAACACCTTTGAATACTTGAATACCCCGAACAAGAAAAACCACAAGAACACTTTTCTTCTAATTCTGTCCGAGATCATACTGCCCAATAAGCAGCTTACATATTACCCGATATCGGACAACTCATGTCCGATATATTCAATCCCTTTTTGTCTGAGATGTGCTACGAACAAAAGCCCATATCTTGTTACCTAGTACTGTTCGACAAGGAACATGTAACAAGATTACCAAAACAATGTAACTTCAAATCTTCTTGGACCAAAGTATTGAAGCAAGATTGGAGTTTTAATAAACCAAACTAAAATCCTAATTGGACAAGTAAAATCCAATCAGGTTCAACCACAAGGATGAAGAAAACGATTTGGTATTTTTTTAGGGATAGTTGAGTCGTATATTGCATGTGAGGTTGTATTTGTTTATATAGCTCACAAGCCAACTCAAGGCTTGGGCCTTTTGCTTGATCGACAAGCAATAAAACCAAGCACCCCATCCACCCGATCGTTTAGAGTACTAGGCCCAAGGCACCTCTAAACCGACCCATTTAACAATTTGGACAACCCATGGATCGTGTATAGTGATCGGGTAAGCATGCATGTATATCGGGTATACGTATTCAAATATTAAATGTTCGACACGTACTCTCGTGTTTAACGTGTGTGCCCCCATAGGCTCATACACTTCTAGTCGTTTACGTGCGTTTACAACTCCCACAAACCAACATTTCCAAGGTCCTAGAATTTGTTAAAGGGACATTACAACTCATAATTTAACTTGAAGAAGCAACTAGATGATTATACCTTCCATGATGCTTCTTTGAGAATTGTGTTGAACAATATTGCATCAAGTTGGATTCCTTCTGAGCAGGCTTGGTTTAGCAGATTCAACACTTCATCAAAATCTTCCAACGCGCCAACACAAGCTGAAATTGGCTGGTTATTAGAGTTAACAAAATAGTAGCGAGCAAGCAATCTTATACAAATCAAGCAGCATGTGAAAGGAAGTAAGGAATGGCATGCACATCACCACAAATTATAGAAACAGAAATAAATAACATGCTTGTATATGTTAAGAAGGTTAGATAATTTTTTAAGTTGAAGACGCAAGTTCAAACAGATATCATGAGTAAAATATGATTTGCTTGCATGCATTACAAAGAAAACATTCAGCGAGACGTCACCAAGGATTAACTAATTCACATAAAACTCTAGAAAACAAGAAGAAGAGGAAATCAAATGAGGAACAGTTTTATTAATCTCACAAATGATGGATGTAATTTCCTTTTTTTTTTTTTTTTTTTTTTTTTTAGATATCACTAATGCAAACACTTGAAAGGTACGATACTTATTAAGACTATTGATGTTATTCTATATTCACACGCAAAGGTGTTTGGGAATTACTCTTTTAGAAATGGATAATCAGTATAACCTATAACTGGTTCCTGAGTGTAAAAAGTGTCTCTATTATACTCATTAAGTTCTGCACCAAGTTCAAAACGCCTAGGCAAATCCGGGTTCGCCAAGAATGTCCGCCCGAATGCAATCAAATCTGCATTTCCATCAGCTATGGCTTTGTTCCCATCGTCTTTCTTATAACCACCCCCGCTTATGAATGATACCATTGAAAGCTTTCCTCATTGAAAGAGTACTATGTGGTGTTTCGAGTGTTTCGAGTAGTGCACCAGAAACTCTTGGCTCTACTACACTGAGATAAAGGATCTTAAGCTTGTTAACTTCATTGGCTAGGTAAACTCCTAAGGCTTCAGGGTTAGAGTCAGCACAGTCCGAATAATCGGAGTAAGGGGATATCCTTAGACCAACCTTCTCAGGTCCTTTCTCATTGGCTACCGCTTCTACAATTTCTAAGGCACCATACTGATCTGTTCTATCATTTACTCCATCTTTTAGAAATTGATCAATCAAGTATCCATGTGCTGCATGAATCTCTACACCGTCAAATCCTGTAATATATAGTATATGTTACTATGAGTTGTTTTAAGAAAGTAATATTGTAGATGATGTATTTTCACTAATTACCTGCTTCCATAGCATTGCGTGCAGCTTGCCTGTGATCGTTGATTATGCCTGGAATTTCATCTGTCCTCAGTCGACGAGGGGGAGACCAACTTTCACCAACTGGGTTTGGTGTCATTACTGCTTTGTCCGTCGAAGATATGGGAGCTTGACCATTAGGTTGTAATCCTGACTTTTTGTTATTATACAGTAATCAAACACTCATGGTGAAAAATAACGTTCTGTATAATGAGATGTCAACTTGAATTAAATCACATAATCATCTATATACAACCGTTGTGTCATTATTAGCCTTTGAACAATACGGAACAAAAACTGATAAATAATATAGTGGGCGTACTAATAGTAGTAACCTTAAAGTTATCATACATAGGAAGATCAAAACTTAATTTACCGTAGTTTGAGACACGGCCAACATGCCAAATTTGACAAAAGAATATACCACCTTTCTCGTGGACAGCTTTCACGATCGGTTTGAATGCCTCCACTTGTTCTTTCGACCAAATTCCAGGTATATCTAAGTTTATTCTTAAGTACGCCGTTGTAAATCACACTTCTTCCGTTCCAAAATTTAAGTTCAATTTGACTTTTTGACTCGAACTTTGACTTTAAATATTTTGTTTGTATTATATAACAATTGATGAAAACTATACCAAATAAAAATACATTTAAAACACAATTCATTTATATATTTTGCTTCAACTATTATATAATAAAAAATAAAAAAAAAATTTAAGGTCAAAGTTTAAGTCAAAAAGTCAAACTGGACTTATAATTTAAGATGGAAGTAGTAGTATCTTGCTAGCTTAATTATTTAGTAATGTCATATAATTGCATTTTAACCGAAGAATGTAATAGAAAAATTACCTATGAGATAGATTGAAGTTCCCCATCTTGTATGTAGTTAGAAGAGGCATCGTGGGATTATATATTAGTTGATGGCATTGTTTATATTTTTTCTGAAGTATTGCTATGTGAATGAGTGAAATCTTGTCCATGATCTTTCATTTATATAGGCCAATGCTATTTGCACTCTCGACAGTTTCCTTTTACACTATTAATTGATTGACATGATTTGATAAGCAACTTGATGACCTAAATATTTACTGTATTTATTTGGGGTAGGTTATAAAGAACCTCATTTTACTTTGTACATACACGGTTTGTCAATTTTGCCATGCAACTCGACAAAGTCATCTATCATACTTTTCGCAAGTACTTTTCTTGATGGATGGATTATGATTTATAGTCAAAACAAAAAAATAAGAGGTAATTCTCTAAAAGGATATAAGTAGCCTTAAAGGGGTACCTTTTAAAGACAATATATTTTTTTTTTTTCTCAAACTAGACATGAGCTACTTTGGGTCTAGAGTATCATAGTTAAAATCATGACACGTGTCCACTTGTACTTGTACTTGATGTACTTTACTAAAAGCACATAAAAGTACATCAAGTACAAGTACAAGTGAACACGTGTCATGATTTTAACTATGTTAACCTAGACCCAAAGTAGCTCATGTCTAATTTGAGAAAAAAAAAATATATTGTCTAAAAAAAGTACTCTTGGGCTACATGTCCCTTAGAAAATTACCTCAGAAAATAAAATATTCTTTATATTACTTTTAGAGTAAGAACTATAAAATAGTTATGTATTTTTCGAAATTTTCCATTTAAAATCATTTACTTTTTTATTATATTACTACACCAACGAACTTTCAAAATTTTTTTCTGACGTCACCAATATGACCTTTAAAATGACTATATTACCCTTGTCTTCATCACACTCATCATTAAAATTCAGATAAACACATTTTTAGACTTGATTTCGGCGACACCATCATATTCCGACGAAGCAACAGCTGATTCCGCCAAACCATATCAAACATCTAAAATTAGTGATTAACAAAATCATTAATAACACCAAATTAAAATTGAAGAATGTTCAAAATCATTAGCAACACCATGCAACTGGACAAAGTCATCTATCATACTTTTCCGCAAGTACTACTTTTCTTGATGGATGGAGGACTATGATTTATAGTAAAAAGAAAAAAAAAGTAATTCTCTAAAGGGACAAATAGCCTCAAAAGGGTATCTTTTTTTAGACAAATTTTTTTTTTTTTTTTCAAACTAGACATGGCTACTTCGGGGCTAGGCTACCATAGTTAAAATCATGACACGTGTCTACTTGTATTTGTTTTTTTTATGTATTTTTGTGTACTTTTAGTGGACACATGTCATAATTTTAACTACGATAGCCCCGACCCAAAATGGCTCATGTCTAATTTGAAAGAAAAAAATTATTATTATTGTCTAAAAAAGGTACTCTTGGGCTACTTGTCCCTTAGAAAATTACCTCAAAAAATAAAATGTTTTTATATTAATTTTAGAGTAAACACTATAAAATAGTTACGTATTTCTCAAAATTGTCCATTTAAAATCATTTACTTTTTTATTATATTACTACACTAATGAACTTTCAAATGTTTTTCTGACTTCACAAATACGACCTTTAAAATGACTATATTATCTTTGTCTTCATCACACTCATCATTAAAATCCAGATAAACACATTTTTAGACTCGATTTCGGCGACACCAGCAGATTCCGACGAAGCAACAGTTGATTCCATCAAACCATATCAAACATCTAAAATTATTGATTAACAAAATCATTAATAACACCAAATTAAAATTTTAGAATGTTCAAAATCATTAGCAACAATAGATTCTGACTTCGTTCCATTACACGTTTTGTTAATGAAAATTAAAGAATGTTTAAAATCATTAATAACACCAAATTATATAAGTGATCCATTACACACGTATAGTGATTTGCAATCTTGACCTCACCTATCAAGTACTCGGGGCTTGTTTGCTAAATTAGATGATACGGAGATATTGCTAGATTAACCATTTAACGAAAAATAATAATAAAATAAAATTTTCTAGACCTTCCCATTAAGATAAAACAAAGATTTCGGATCACTCATTAAATGGAAAAAATAAAAATTTCTAGACCTTCCCATTAAGATAAAACAAAGATTTCGGATCACCCTTTTACTCAGATATAAAATTTCTTTTTAAATTTTAAACTTTTACATACTATTTATGCTTTATGTTATTTTAAATGATAAATTAGAGAACATATACTATAATACACTCTCTTAAATAAGTGTTTTGTAAATGTATTTTTCGTGTTTTCCTGCCGCAAGAAGAATTTTTAAAAATACCTTTAGAATGTACTTCATGTGTTACAAAAAGTGTATACTTTATATTTTTGCGATTGTCTAATAAAAATGTCTACCTTTTATCTATGAACAGTATTTATACCTCCTCTTCATCCCAAAATACATAGCCACTTTAAACGACGCGAATCTGACACGGAGTTTAACAAGATTAGGTCGAGGATAAACATGTTTGGGTCAAGCTTTACTTTTTTTCTAAATACGTGTTGGTATCAAATTTGAAATTTGCATATGTCTAACATAATTTTACATATAGACACATACTTTTCGAGGTTGATTTTCGTTGACCCGGTTACAACCCTTGTTCTTGACATAATAACTTAAGGATTGGAATTATTCTCGTTTTAAAATCATAAACATATACCTATAGTGATAGAAAAAGTTAAAATATAGTATTAGAAAAAGTTTAAGATAACATAGGATTTTTCTCTAGTATGCCTTATTGGCCCAGTTTATATTTTAATTTTTCTCTAGTATGCCTTATTGGCCCGGTTTATATTGGCCCAGTATGATACTTTATTGATCTTAGTCATTAAGTACATCATGAATATTTATCCTCTGACTTGAGATATCAGAGATATGTCATGGATGTAGTGCATTTCTATGAAGCAATTTAACGCTATATGTAACTGGTAGTTATAAGGGTTGTTTTCAGAAGTGTTGCGAAATTTATGAATCCTGCTCGTAGTCAAAACAGGATTTGTTTTCTTTAAATTTATTTTAAAGTATAATACTGATGGGCCCCTCGTAGGGTTGTCAAAATGTTTGCATGGCCATGCCCAAGTTCTTCTGGAATATGTTCAGAAGAATTGGCAATCTTGATCAATCATATAAAGCGACAAACAGAATAGTTAATTAAAAAATGAGTGAGATCCATATTCTTATTAACATGGTATTAGAAACAAAAGGATAAATATGATGATGAATCATCGTAATTGGTTTTTCTCCAGAAAACCATACACGAGTTGTACCAGGGGCATTGGCGTATTGCTAGACGCTAACCAATGTCATTACACGTTTTGTAAACATATACAAGTGGGAGCTATTGGAAATGTATATATTTATAAATACGTGAATGTGCGGATTCGAACTCGTGACCACGAGATTGCACACATTAGCGAATGAGAATTAAAGTTAATAAGTAATGTTAATGATTACGATTAATTATTACACACAAAGTCCGTCTAACGATCGTTAAATATTTAACGGAAATGACTAACGACCGTTAAATGTAAAAGGGAGAGAATATATGGTGAATATCTTAAATTTGGAAAAGATTCGGGTTCCCTCTTTTCTCCTCTATTATGGCCGGCCAAGGGGGCAATTCCAAGCCCAAAACCCTAACTTTTCCTCCAAGATATTAGTTCACTATATATACAAAGGCTAGGATTAAGGTTTTTCATAACTTTGTGCATTGAATTAACCCTAGATCTTTCCCTCTCCTCTCTTGCTTACATTCGGACGAACCCCCCCCCCCCCTCCAAAAGGGTGTTTTGGTTTTGTTTTTCATTAAAACAAAGGCTTGTGTTAGATCTAGCAATCGCTTTGATTTGCGGTTAATTAGTGTGTACAAAACTGTGGTTGTAAGACACTATTCTTACACCAATTGGTTTGAGTTGTAAAACGGTAAGGGACAACTCTTTAAACCACTTCATCTGCTTTGTTCAAGAGATCTGACCATTTGCAAGAGGTGCGCTACGCTTTTAATTCAGCTAGTTAGTTACTGTTATGATTCTTAGTCTTCCGCTGTGTACTCTGTGGTGTCTATAAGATTTTATTGTGTTTCATATATCTTAAACTCAACAGTATATATATATATATATATATATATATATATATATATATATATATATATATATATATATATATATATATATGTATATATATATATATTTGGTTGTGTGCATTTTCATTCGGGACTCAAGTCCCGTGAGACAAAAAAAGGTTTCTCTTCCCGCAATAGACTGTGTGGTTTTCCTTGAGGTCCCGCAAAAGATTCTTTCTTTGCTGCTTGTTTCTCACGCCCACACCTTAGAGCACTCGGTATCATCACTCAAGAACCAAGTGAAAGCTTTACATTTCCACGTTAAAGCTGCGTTACCCACACCGGCCCCCTGCGTTAAACTCGCGTTAAACCCTTGCGTTAAAGCTTTAACACTGCATGAAAGGTGATTTTTTTTGTGAGTTAAGCTTTAACTTTCGCACTGTGTGGTGAGTTAAACATTAACTCAGTTTTTTTTGTGTTTAATTATGATAAAAGTGGAGCCCAAAATATTGAGTTAAGGTTGAGTTATGATAAATGGTGTTTCTTTTAGTTAAGGTGAAAAGGTTAATACTGATATGCCGTTGATGTGGCACTGAGTGAAACTTTAACCCGAGGTAATGATACCTTGTGCTCTTACACACTAATAAAAGACACACTTGCTCACTAGTTGTTTTGGTAAATGAAGAAATAACTTTCTACTTTAAAGTAAACATTTCCTTCACTATGACACTTACACTCTCATGTGGCTTTGTAAAGAGGATGTACACAACGAATTTATTTTGAAAAACTACTCACCACCTGCCTGGTAATAAAGCATAATGTCACGGACTTGTCTCTACAAGGTCTCCCGCGCGGCACTTAGTCTCAACTAAGCACAGCCTTGCTCGAATACTTAACGATGTATGCAACGAAAGATAGTTTCTAAGAAAGGATGCAAGTGGAATATGGAAACACTTAGTTTTATTAGAGAACTCTTTACAAGATAGCTTTACAAATGAACTTCTATGGATGATCTCTACAAATGAGGTATCCCCTATTTATACTACTTCTATGTACAAGTTCTACACTCTTCCATGAGAAGTCTAGAATTTCCATGAGGTTCTAGTCTTTCCAAGACATTCTAGATCTTCCTACACTTTCTAACACTTTCCAATATTTTCTAAAGTCTTCCAAGATTATCCAAGAGCTTCCAAGAGAAGTATGGAATAATCTAGAATCCCGAGCATACTTGAAAATGATCACCACGAGTAGGCAGGTCGTGACATCCTTCCCCACCTAAGCTCGCGACGTCCTCGTCATGCCTTCCTCGTGATATTTCTTGATCTTGTCCGCAAATTGCCACAACAAGTCTTCGGCTTCCTAACTTGCTTCGCTATTGGGAAAATTACGCCACTTGATCAAGTACTCCTTATAGCTTGGCACTCCTCGTCTTCGTATCGTACGATCCGACAAAATCTCATCAACCTCTCGATCGTACGAAGTAACAACCGTTGTTGGTGCCCTCTTGGACACCCCTCGTTCCGAGTCTTCCTCGTCCTTATGATAAGGCTTGAGAAGGCTAACGTGGAAGACCAGATGAATCTTCAACTTAGGCGGTAGTTGAAGTCGATAAGAAACTTTTCCAACACGTCCAATCACCGGGAAAGGGCCTTCATACCTCCGTATCAAGCCTTTATGTACTTTCCTTAATGATTTGAATTTTTGAGGCAAGAGTTTCACCATCACTTGATCTCCGACCTCGAACTCGACGTGTCTTCTTTTCTTATCCATCCACTTCTTCATCTTCTTAGCTGCTTTATCCAACGAACCCGGGCCAAGTCCGCTTGCTCGTGCCATTCTTTCATCGTCTTGTAAGCGGCCGGGCTACTCCCCTCGTATGATGCGGCTAAGGCATTCGGAGTTAATGGTTGGCGCCCCGTGACCAACTCAAAAGGACTCTTCCCCGCGGCTTCACTCCTTTGCATGTTGTACGAGAATTGAGCAACGTCAAGGAGTTTAGCCCAATCATGTTGGTTGGCACTTACGTAGCGCCAAAGATAGAGCTCCAATAATGCGTTCACCCTCTCCGTTTGCCCGTCCGTTTGGGGATGGAAGCTCGTAGAGAAGTTCAAATCCATTCCCATGATGTTGAACAACTCCGTCCAAAAGCGCCCCGTGAATCTAGGATTTCTATCGCTAACGATCACATGAGGCACTCCCCAATACTTCACTACATTCTTAAAGAAAAGCTTAGCCGTATCGTTCGCTGTGACATCGGGTGGTGCGGCAATGAAAGTTCCATACTTCGAGAATCGATCGACCACCACTATAATACTCCCACATCCTTCCGAGTTCGGAAAGCATGTGATAAAGTCCATGAAAACACTTCCCCATGGTCCTTTGGGCATAGGTAGAGGCTCTAACAATCCTCCGGACTTCTTCTGCTCTATCTTGTCTTGTTGGTATATAAGCCACGTTTGTACGAATGTCTCTACATCGTCCTCCATCCTTGGCCAATAATAAGTGCCTTCGACCAATGCCAACGTCCTCTTGATTCCCGGATGACCGGCCCATTTCGAATCATGACACTTCTTCAAGATTGTACGCCTAAGATCACCCCACTTAGGTACGTAAAGCCGGTCTCCTTTTGTGAACATCATGTCTCCCTTAAGCGAAAATCTCCGAGTCTTTCCTTCTCTTGCTAGGGCCATGAGCTTCTTGGCAAAAGGATCATGTTCCAATCCTTCCTTGATTCGATCTTGGAGGAAGAATTGTGCTTGGGTTGCCGCAAACTCCGCCTTGCGACTCAATGCGTCGGCTACCACATTAGCCTTCCCCGGCTTGTACTCGAAGTGATAGTCGAACTCGGCTAGGAAGTCTTGCCACCAAGCTTGCTTGGGACTTAACTTTTGGGTTTGAAAATAACTCGTAGCAATGTTATCCGTTTTGATCACGAATGTCGAACCTAACAAATAATGCCTCCAAGTCCGCAAGCAATGCGCAATTGCCGTCATCTCTTTCTCTTGCACGGTATACTTCCTCTCCGTCTCATTTAACTTCCGACTCTCGAATGCGATCGGGTGTCCTTATTGCATTAGAACTCCTCCAATAGCAAAGTCCGACGCATCCGTGTGTAACTCAAAAGGCATAGTCACGTTCGGTAGTCTCAACACCGATTCTTCTATAACCGCCTTCTTCAAACTCTCGAACGCCGCTTGGCACTTTTCGTTCCAACTCCAAGCTTTGTTCTTCTTTAATAGGTCCGTCAAGGGAGATTCTATTGACGAGTACCCCTTGATAAACCTTTGATAATAGTTCACCAAGCCAAGAAAAGATCGTAACTCCGTCACCTTGGTTGGCGGTTCCCATTCTTGGATAGCTTTTACCTTTGCACCGTCCATCATCAATCCACCGTCTTTGATCTTGTGTCCCAAGAACTCGACTTCGTCTTGGGCGAAAGAGAATTTCTCCAACTTCACATAAAGTTTATTGTCTCGCAACACTTGGAACACCTGTTTCAAATGCAAGACATGCTCCTCCAAGGTATGACTATAAATAACAATATCGTCCAACTATACCACCATAAATTTATCAAGGAACGGGTGAAATAACTTGTTCATGAGGGTGCAAAATGTAGCGGGAGCATTTGTTAAGCCAAATGGCATGACTAAGAACTCGTAAGATCCATACCTTGTAACACACGTCGTCTTGGCTTCGTCTCCCTCCGATATCCGTACTTGGTAGTACCCCGACCTCAAGTCTAACTTGGAGAAGTATCTCTCCTTTCCAAGTTGATCGAACAAATCCGCAATGAGAGGAATCGGGTACTTGTTCTTGATCGTTAACTTATTAAGTGCCCAGTAGTCTATGCACATCCGTAAGAATCCGTCCTTCTTCCTTTGAAATAGCACCGGCGCACCATACGGGGCTTTCGAGGGTCGAATATAGCCCGCATCCAAAAGATCCTTGAGTTGTTTACGCAATTCCTCCAACTCGGGTGGTGGCATTCGGTAAGGGGCTTTGGTGGGTGGTTTGGAACCCGGTTCCAACTCGATGGCATGATCCACCTCTCTCCTAGGTGGTAGCTTCTTGGGCAGCTCCTTTGGCATCACGTCCTTGAACTCATCAAGTACCCGCCCAATCTCCTTCGGTACCTCCAATTTTTCCGACTCACCATCCGTCTCTATCCTTGTTACCGCCAAATAGCAAGGCTCACTCTTGTTGTACCCTTTCTTGAATTGCATGGCCAAAAGGGTCTTCACTCCATACTTAGAATCCCGTTCCGTGCTAACCATGCAAGTCTTTCCACCATCTAGGATACATAAAGAATTAGCAAATGGCATAGGGAAAGCTCGTACCTTATCGAGGAACTCCAACCCAAGAACTACATCGAAATCATCCATCGGGACCATCGACAAGTCAATCGTCCCTTCCCATTCTCCAATCTTCGCCCGAACATCCTTAGCCACTCCTTCCATTGGCTTGGCCTTCGAGTTTACCGGCTTAAATGTTCCACTCCCTTTCGCAGCGGTAATCCTTAGCCGTTTGGCTTCATCAACCGACACGAAATTATGAGTGGCATCGGAATCTACTAAAGCACGTACCTTGGTCCCATTGATAGTTGCTTCTACGAATTGCAATCCCTTCCCTACAACTTTTGGCACCTTCGTCTTGGACTTGATTGCATTTAGAATCCTCATCGAGCTCATGCATCCACCATCACTTGGGCCTTCGTCTTCATGAGCCATCATTCCGTTAAGACTTGCTTTCTTGGGGCAATCTCGAGCTCTATGAGGTCCGTCACATATGAAGCATCCACCACTCTTGAAGGACGTCTTTATGTCTTTATTCTTTCTGGTTGGTGGTTTATGTGCATTATCATGCTTGGCTTGAGCGACTTTCTCTCCCCCACCTTTCTCATGGTTCACCTTTCGATCCTTCGGCTTAGACGTTTCCCTCCTCGTACTAAAGTCGATCAAGGCCTCGGCATGGGCAATGGCAGTAGCAAGGTCTTGAACCCCACGTCTGTCTAACTCCGTCTTAGCCCATCCTTGCAAACCATCGAGGAAATAAAAGAGAAAGTCTTGGTCGGAAAGATCCGGAATCTCCAAGGTGAGTGTAGTGAATTCCTTAACATAATCCCAGATCGTTCTGGAATGCTTAATTTTATGAAGCCGACTCTTTGATTCGTTCTTAGCATTCTTCGGATAAAATTGCTTCTTAAGTTCAGCAACAAAATCAGCCCAAGTATCGATAGTACACGTACCTCGTTTGATATCTCCATATCGACATCTCCACCACAACGCCGCGGTATCCTTCAAGTATCGGGTCGCCATCTTGATCTTGGTATCATCATCCGTAATGTTGATGCCCTCAAAGTATTTGTCCATCTCCCATAAGAAATCATCAACCGCCCTAGCTTCCCGCTTTCCCACGAACGGTGATGGTTTTGGAACATCAATCTTCGGAGCATTATGATTAGCGTTGCCACCTCCGTTAGCCATGGATCACTTGCATAGCACTACATCTACTTGCAAGTCTTCGATGGTCTTATGAATGTTGGAGATCTCGCCCATGAGCATCTCCTTTAGATCATGGATCTCGCGTTTAAAGTCACCACTAAGAGTATTGAGGGCGACCCTAAAGTCATCCTTCATGGTCGAAAAGTCAGAGTCTAAACTTTCCAAGCCCACAACTTGGGTCTTCCACTCCGACACGGATGTCTCAACACCTACCAATCTCTTATCCAAGCTCGACATAACGTCCTTAGACACACCTCTCTTCTTCGGGTCTTGACGCTTGTCATCGCGACCTTGTCTCTCATCAACAATCACACTTCCACTAGCACCAATCTTATCGGTCTCGTTTGCCATCGCCTCGAATCAACTTAGCTCTGATACCACTTGTCACGAACTTGTCTCTACAAGGTCACCCGTGCGGCACTTAGTCTCGACTAAGCTCAGCCTTGCTCGAATACTTAATGATGTATGCAACGAAAGATAGTTTCTAAGAAAGGATGCAAGTGGAATATGGAAACACTTAGTTTTATTAGAGAACTCTTTACAAGATAGCTTTACAAATGAACTTCTATGGATGCTCTCTACAAATGAGGTCTCCCCTAGTTATACTACTTCTATGTACAAGTTCTACACACTTCCATGAGAAGTCTAGAATTTCCATGAGGTTCTAGTCTTTCCAAGACATTCTAGATCTTCCTACACTTTCTAACACTTTCCAATATTTTCTAAAGTCTTCCAAGATTATCCAAGAGCTTCCAAGAGAAGTATGGAATAATCTAGAATCCCGAGCATACTTGAAAATGATCACCACGAGTAGGCGGGTCGTGACAATAAGCCGACCAACCCATTCATAAGTTAGCGTCGCAATTAGCACTTTTAAAGATTGTTGATAAGGTTTTAAAAGGTACCATTTTGAGGGGTCGTTTTAACCATTATTTGATCACTTTTGTATCCGTTATTACTTAATATCGTTCCTTTTCACTTTTTAGGTCTCTTGAAGGCAAAATGCTGGAATGGCACTTATTTGGATGAAAAGGCACGAATATACGAAGAAAATGGCCAAAGTCAGAATCGAGACACTCAAAGATGCTGAAAACAGAAGGCGACGGCGTCACTGCTTATCTGCGACGCCGTCGGAGGATTTTTGTGACGATACAGAAGCCAAAAACCCTATTTTCAAGTGACGACGTCGGGCTTTAAAAGAGTAGGCTGTCGCTACTCAGACGGCCTAGATGCGACCCAGACGATGTCAGAAGCTGAAGAGGACGGCGTCACAGACATAAGGTGACGCCGTCGCAAGGTTAACGTGGCCAAGACGAAACCCTAATGACGGCTACACGACGGCGTCACAAAACATAAGGTGACGCCGTCGCATATGTAATATTATATATAGAATCCGAATTTTTCAGTTTTAAGAGAGTCTTTTTGGAGTAAAAATCTAAAACCGAACCAAGGGTGTCTTGTACAGTATTTTAGGGTTCCAAACCCTATCTTACATCAAGATAAGTATTTACTTCATCAATTCAATTATGTCTTTGATTATTTGTGTGTATGCTTGCATGTTCTCCATGTCCAGCTAATTTATTTGTGTGTTTGCTTAGGGAGTATGAAACTTAATTATTGAATATTGATTGGTTGTTTCTTATCTTAGTTGATTAATGATCTAGTAATGCGATAGGTCATTCGTTGTGTACTTAATGCTTGATTCATCTTTGTGAACCTTAGAATATAATTACCTGAGTAGTTGTAAGTTAAACCATCCAAAGAGTGCCTTAGAGTAAGAGTTTATTATCCCTAGTGGGTTTTGTAGATGAGACCCTTTGGTAAGTTCAAAGAGTTAGGGAGAAACGCATACCCTACAACTTTAGACACACAACGCAACTAAGAATAAGGAAGTAACAACTCAACCATCAATAGGAGATAATTAAGGAGTAGTAAAACATAAGTAAACACATCTTTAAACTATCATACGAGCACACATTAATTAGGCATAGACTACCACCACCTTAGTTTAGATAATTAGATAATAGTAGAGTAATCGGTAGAAATACCAACCCCCCAAATCCGATACCCGAGAGTCGTACCTTTCAATTTCCTAAAAAAAACATATAAAAGATAAAAAAAATAATCTTCCTCAACCTTAACCTTAGCGTAGTAACTTCTCACTAGCATTCCTATTCCCCTAGAGAACGATATCATTACCCGTGGCTTACCCTAATACTACACTACAACGATTAGGTTCACTGCCTAGGGTGTTGAAAAATTTGCTCGACGAAAAGGAAGTTCCTTTGACCCCGAACGCGCTGCGTAAGCGTATCAAGTTTTTGGCGCCGTTGCCAGGGATTAGAATAGCTAGTTAGTAGTCCACCTCGTTTAGGTTTCTTTGCTTGATTCCTATCAAGTAAATTTTTCTCATTTTTAGCTTTCTCTTAGTCTATCCCCCTTCTTCGTGACCTTTGTTCGTAACCCCATCACTTTTCATCATGGAAGGTGATAACCAACCACCACTTGATAACCCAACACCAAATAAGTCAATATCACTCAAAACCCAAACCAATAACCAACACAACCGTCGAAGCCACTATGTGAGTAGAAACACCGACCTTCAGGATTTGCAGAAAATATTCGATAGTACAATTAGGGAAGCTGTTGAGAAAGTAGTCAGCGCCTCTGTAGTTGGCTCTATGATCAGCAGTAATTCGGACAATGGCATGATAAACAACAACGTGGATGTGGAAAATAGTGCTTACTTCAATCTTTACCCCACTAAGGAAGAGGTTGCGTACCATCAATACATAATCAATAATCCACGATCACCTATCATTAGGATATGCCCAAAGATTAGGAGAGGAAACCCCTGGAACTTAAAAATCCCTTGTATGATCGGATATAGGAGTGTCGACCACGCTTACATAGATACGGAATCTCCCATTAATGTAATGTCATCTGCTGTCTATAATGACATTATGAATGAGCGACTTAATATTAGGAGAGACCATAAGTATCCAGGAGGAGTTTGCAACTTTGTGGGAAGAGTCAAGGACGTACATGTCTTTATAGGAAATTTCACCTACCTAGTTGATTTTATGGTCCTAGAAGATGTAGGATGCGTCATTGACTATAGTTTATCCCAAGTAGTGCTAGGGAAACCGTTTGTTGAAACATCTAGAATGAGCCATAACAAGCATGATGGAACAGTTAGGTTTAAGGAAGGAACCGATGAGATCACCTATAGGATGCCTTGGAAAACAAATGAGTATGGCCACTTGTCCATTTATGATCGAGACAACATCAAAGCTTTTGAGGACAAGAGCAAGGAAGATGTAGAAAAAGGTTATAAATTCATGTGGGAAAGAAGGAGGCATTATTATAAGGATTGCTTGACCCTAGGGCCTAGGTATAGAGTCGATGAAAATTTTATCAACATGATAGAATTCTCATTGAAGATGCAAAACGAGGCAACGTAGGAGTACGACTACGAGTCTAGCTACAAGACTCTTAAATAAAGAAAAGCGCTTCGTGGGAGGCAAACCATGCTTAATTGATTGCTTGTTAGTGTCATATATCTTTTATTAATTGTTTATCCTCATGTTTAAATTTGTAAAAATGCTTTATTTTGTTTTTAACCTCGTCTTAATTGCATATAAAGGTATTTTACATAAGGGATAAGTGTAGGGAGGGTTACACACGTTTTCAAAAGAAACGTAAACATGAGAATAACAATTAACCAAAAGATATGTATGTTTGTTTGTTCGAGTCAAATGCTTGTATCGAGTCATAATGGATGTTTTTGCAGAAATTTTTCCAGATTCTAAAGATGTAAATTTTCCAGAATTTTTTTTTCAGAAAATCGCAGACCAGTTTTTGTCAGGATAACCTAACGGCGTCAGGATTGCAACCTGACGGCGTCAGGAAGGAGTAAAAACATCACATCACTTTTTCTCGTTTTCTGAGCTACTTATAAATTTTTGGAATTTTCTAGGTCTTAATTTTCTTAGAAATTC
Source organism: Chrysanthemum seticuspe (assembly GCA_019973895.1). Taxonomy (NCBI): domain Eukaryota; kingdom Viridiplantae; phylum Streptophyta; class Magnoliopsida; order Asterales; family Asteraceae; genus Chrysanthemum; species Chrysanthemum seticuspe. The sequence goes on along the minus strand of BPTQ01000002.1, from coordinate 6,184,741 downwards.
TGTAAACATCCATTCCACAAGCATTATATCCTAGTTTAAATCGAGTCTTATATATATTATTACCGCCGATTTTACGCGAAGGTTTCGTTTGTTTTGTTCAAGTGTGCAGGTTTAGTTTGTCAAGAAGAAGTTACACAAGATTGGAAGGAGCTTTTCACGCAATAATTCTTCTTGGAAAGGATTTAACCACCACTTTACACGGATCCTACCGAGCTAATCAGGGGAGTATTACTTTCTTTCGTTTTTGATTACCTTCTTTTATCATAACTTTGATACTTTCGGGGAACATTGGGGACAATGTTCAGTTTAAGTATAGGGAGGGAAAATAAAACGGGAACTTTGAAACTATACTTATCCTTGACTATTTGCTTTGTCCAATTGTATTTGTGTAATAAACCATGAGAAAATTTCGGTTAGGGTAATTTTGGCACCAAATTTAAAATTTTTCATGACATATACGAGTGGGCCATTAGTCTTAACAAAAGCGTCTCACGGATAGGAAGTTGCATGACTAGCACAATAACCCTTTACCACCCAAATTCCACCCAAAATGTGAGGATCGCCCTTAGATTAGTAGGAAATAAAAGCATTCATCTTCAATGCTTAGAGTGTGAACCGGTAGTATATTAGATTCTAGAACTTGTTTTGTGATGCATTCCGAGATCGCAAGTGAGACTACACTTGTGTAGTTAGGAATAACTAAATGATAAGAGGCTTTAGGATAACCCTTGTTTGATACCCGTAATATAATTACTTCTTCCACATCGGTTGAGTAATTCCCCCACACCTTTGCGTTGTACTCATCTTTAGTACACGATACCCCTAGTTAACCCCTCAGAGCCTATCCTTTTCGCGGTTCTCGTGATGTTTCGGTTTTTTCGGAATATCAATGAAGAGCATTGTTTACACCCCACCCCCAAATATACACCCAAATTGCCTTAGCCTACCCTTTATGCACTCACTTTTAGTGCAAATGTTTGTTATCACCCTAAACCCTTAGTTCAATTATCTGGTTGCTTGCATGAGTTGCTAAGTCGAGTCATATACTTTGTATACAGTTTTGGGACGATTGGGATTCATGGGAAAAGTTAAAGTTTATGAAATGACGGGAAGGGAACGTTAAATTCAAATTCCCTTTGTTTGCGTAATAATGTACCCCAAGTGTTTTGATCTTTTCAATTCGGGTCAAATTAGTGTTAGAGTAATAAAAACTCAAGTGTAGGGATGTGCCTATAAATCCCTATCATTTTGATGTTATCGTAGAGGATGGTAGAGTAAAAGTGTATGAAAAAAAATAGAGTGTAAAAAAAAAAAAAAAAAAAAAAAAAAAAAAAAAAAAAAAACCGGGCTACCATCCTACATCTATCCTTTAAATTTATGTTTGTTTATTTCCGTTACCTAGAGTTTTAGAGTGTCAAGTCTTGGCTTAGCAACGCCATTCTTCGTATGCATTTAACATAGAGATTTTTGACTTGCCACCACTAAATAGCCTATCCCACCAAACCCTTGTTTCCCTACCGTAAGCCTAACATTACAACCCTTTAAAAGACCTCTTTGATAGTCTTTCCTAGGTGCTTACGCCAAAGCGATGGAGGTTTGATCTATTCTCAAGCCTATGGTAATCTATGTACTAGGACCGGTTAATGAGTGTTTATCTTCCATTTCCTATTGGTTATATTTCATATATACACCCGAGAGAGATGTGAGTATCCAAACACCCCATGTGAGGTGCTAGTATGTAATTTCCGTGCTTGTTATGACTTTTGCGGGGCTTATATGTGTTGTGGACCATTTTAAATCAATGCTTCATGACCCCTAACTTATAAATTAATTGGCTAAAAGCACATTTGCTTGAGGACAAGCAAATAACAAGTGTAGGGATATTTGATAAGGTTTTAAAAGGTACCATTTTGAGGGGTCGTTTTAACCCTTATTTGATCACTTTTGTATCCGTTATTACTTAATATCGTTCCTTTTCACTTTTTAGGTCTCTTGAAGGCAAAATGCTGGAATGGCACTTATTTGGACGAAAAGGCGCGAATATACGAAGAAAATGGCCAAAGTCAGAATCGAGACACTCAAAGCTGCTGAAAACAGAAGGCGACGACGTCAATGCTTATCTGCGACGCCGTCGGAGGATTTTTGTGACGATACAGAAGCTAAAAACCCTATTTTCAAGTGACGACGCCGGGCTTTAAAAGAGTAGGCTGTCGCTACTCAGACGGCCTAGATGCGACCCAGACGACGTCAGAAGCTGAAGAGGACGACGTTACAGACATAAGGTGACACCGTCGCAAGGTTAACGTGGCCAAGACGAAACCCTAATGACGGCTACACGACGGCGTCACAAAACATAAGGTGACGCCGTCGCATATGTAATATTATATATAGAATCCGAATTTTTCAGTTTTAAGAGAGTCTTTTTGGAGTAAAAATCTAAAACCGAACCAAGGGTGTCTTGTACAGTATTTTAGGGTTCCAAACCCTATCTTACATCAAGATAAGTATTTACTTCATCAATTCAATTATGTCTTTGATTATTTGTGTGTATGCTTGCATGTGCTCCATGTCCGGCTAATTTATTTGTGTGTTTGCTTAGGGAGTATGAAACTTAATTATTGAATATTGATTGGTTGTTTCTTATCTTAGTTGATTAATGATCTAGTAATGCGATAGGTCATTCGTTGTGTACTTAATGCTTGATTCATCTTTGTGAACCTTAGAATATAATTACCTAAGTAGTTGTAAGCTAAACCATCCAAAGAGTGCCTTAGAGTAAGAGTTTATTATCCCTAGTGGGTTTTGTAGAGGAGACCTTTTCTTCCCTTTGCGTTTACAGCAAACCCACAGAAGTCTTTTCTTGCTAGCCCTTTTCCTTTGGTACCACGCTATCTTTTCAAGCGTAAAAAAAGCGTTTTATTTTCATCCCTTCGTGTGGCGTTCCAGCAGTCCCACAAAGTCCTACAATATAGTTTTCTTTTCTTCTTGTTTGTTGATAACAACAAAGGGAAGAAAAGGAAAAGTTCTTGACGCTTGGAAGCATAGCGTGGTACAAGAAGGAAGAGGCTAGCGGATAAAACTTTGTTGGTGATAGCGAAGGGAAGAAAAAGGAAACTCTTGACATGGAAACGTGGAACAAGAGTAAGGAAAGTACACATCGTTTGGTTAGAAAACGAGTGGGAATAAGGGTTCTTTTGTGGTTCGCTGTTAACACGACACAGGAAAGGAACATACACATCGTTTTTGTGAAAGAAACGAGTGGGATAAAACTTTGTGAAACCGGGTTAAACAAGACACAAAGGGAAGGAAGCACGCGAGGGACATTGTTGTGGAGATTAAAACATATACGTGCAACTAGAAGATTAAGGAGTACTCAAGGATTATTTTTGGAAAACGAATTGGAGCGACACAAGGACAACAACAACAATGACAAGAAAATCAGAAACAAACTTGGTTTGTTTCGGTGAAGGATACCGTGAGGGGTGTCAAAGTTATGTGTAGGAAGGACTTGGATTTTGAAGAAAAAGGGCGACAACACAACGTAGATCACTTGGAAGGATACGGTGAAAAAGAAGGGGTCTAGGAACGTTTGTAGTTACGAAAGCAAGTCAACACACAAGAAGGAAAGAAAGCAACGTGATAGTGTAGTATACCGAGAAGAAAAATTTTGTTTTTGGCTCGTTGGGTAGAAAGGAAATTCGAAAAAAAACAACAAAACAAAGAAGCCGTGGTATTTTGTGGCTAGTGTACGAATTGGGTTGGAAAACAACAACAATAACGAGGCAAGGAAAGCAATGAAACAACTTGGGAAAAGCAGAAAGTTGTTGGGAAAACGGTGATACTAACACGGAGACAAGGGATGAAAAACGTTGTGGGTATAATTGTCTATATACCGAAACATGAAAGGAATACTTTTGTTGGGAGCGGCGCTTGAAGACCGACACAAAAGAAAGAACGCAGAAACATCCGGAAAACATTGATCTTGACGAAGACAATGGAAAGGAAGAATGCGATGAAGATTCGAAGAACAAGACTTAAACAATTAGGGAGGAAATGTTGCACAATAATTGCATAAGTCTTGTGGTATATTTGTAAATAAAGAAACATGAAGGACCAATATTGTTAGTTAGTTAGTTAGTAATCGAAAAGTAGTTATTGGCGGTTACAAGTTAGTTATAGAAGTTAGTTGCACCGAATCATGAAAAGACATGATGGTTCATGGAACCGGTTAGTACTCTATATATAGGAGTCATTTGTAACGTTTTAATGTGTGTCAAATAATACGACGTAACCATGTTTATGTTGTTATAATATAATGAATCAATTCTTGTCATCTTTGTTCATAATATCGATCCTGGAATTCATGTTAAACCTGTGTAAAAAGGCTACAACAAGGTTTTCTTTGGAGTATTTAAAGAGGTTCAAGATTCTCGATTTGTCTTCTGAATCTTCTGCATAAATGCATTCTTCCTTGAACATTGCTTTCTTTTCACTGAGAGCTTCTTCAGATAACATATGTATACTCATCACTTGCAATGCCTCAATGGCGGTGTTGTAGAAACCACGGTCCACGTATGCAGAAAAAACATAACCGCATGTTTCAAGATCAAGCGTGACTCTCTTCTTGAGCATACGGTCCATGACATACTCGGTGATGTCTATTCTATCCTGTATTCATCAGTTTACAACATTAACATGTTAAACTCATAATTTAACTTGAAGAAGCAACAAGATGATTATACCTTCCATGATGCTTGTTTGAGAATTGTGTTGAACAATATTGCATCAAGTTGGATTCCTTCTGAGCAGGCTTGGTTCAGCAGATTCAACGCTTCATCAAAATCTTCCAACGCCAACAGACGCTGAAAATAGTAGCGAGCAAGCAATTTTATACAAATCAAGCAAGATGTGAAAGTAACCAAGGAATGGCGAAACTTTTCTAAAACTAGGATGGTTTTCAAAAAGTTAGCTAAAAGATGGATGAAACCATTTTCATGTTCTAAATATGTGTGATGATTTGCTTTATTTATTCTAAAAGTAGGATTTTGACATTTTTCCAATACTACGTACAAGCTGCCCCACATCAGTAAATTCTTCCTACCAACTTATTTTACCACGACAACTACAAATAGTTACGGTCTGCATTTAACTCACTCCTAAGTGTGTGTTGTATTCTCTCTGTCAAAGGCTTATATGCAGGGCCGTCCCATGGATTTCGAGGGCCCTGTGTCATGATTGTAAAAGAGGGCCCCTCGAAAACAAAAAGATAAAGAAGTTATTTCACCTTTTTCCTCGTTACAATTTTGTTCTAGGCCATTTATATATGTAGTTTTTGTCTTGAAAACCAACTTAATATGTACATAGGTGTATCTGAAAGTTTATCATTAGAATTTAAGTTTTTTTTAATCCAAAGTAAAACGTGGACTAATGAAAGCAAATAAAGAATTCATTTATCCCACATAGCTGCCATTATAAAACTTGATGCTTCTTTGCAATTATAAATTCTGGAATGGCTGTGTGCATAAGTTTTAATGGGCCTTTTTCCAAACCAAATTTATATGTAGTGTATAACAAAAATTGAGGCCCCTTAAAATTCTGGGCCCTGTGCGGTTGGGCAGCCCGCACATATCCGGCCCTGCTTATATGCAAAAGAATGAAAGCAAGGTAATTTATGTTGCATCAACAAATTATGAAGAAAATCAATGGTGATTCCTGGTAAATTGGATTCATCTTGTAAACTTCGATCCAAACATTTTTGCCGTCACAATTTGTAACATAAAAAACGCATTTGTTTTGGTATTGTTCAAATCTAATATCATACCTTGAGTTACATGTCCTATGTCTTCCAAAGTGGTTGGTGTATCATTTTTCTGGACCGGCCTGGTTTAAACAACGTTTGGGTCGATAAGGTGGTATAGTGTAGACATGTTTTTTGTACTTAAAAAGAGTGATCCAAGTGGATAACGAAATGGCCTTTCTAAATGGATTAACTTGTATACAACCTAAACCAAGACCCTACTTGTTGATAGGTGTAAATCAATCCACAAACATGCTAATACGACCCAAGTAATTATTTTTTAAATGGCAAAGAACTAAAAATATAATAAGAGACGGGCTCTACAAGAATTTAAGCCAAATGGATAAAAGCAACACTAAATCTTATTAACCCAACGCCTTAGCATGGGCAGGCCACAAGCAATCTGTCATAAACATAAGCCATCCCATTCAGAGCAACCAGCAACTAACTCAGGTTTAACAAGCATTATGGCGGCATCTGCTGTCACAGCATATTGAAGACCACGTTTGAACTTGTTATAAAACGTTATATTTTAATTATTGAATCACTAAAATAAATACTTAACGACCGTTAGTATTTAACGAGTATTGACTTGTATCATTTGACAGTTAGTGTTTATAATTGTTATGTATACATATCTTTTATATAATAAAACAAAACCCCTAGTGGGAATTTTTCATTTCAAAAAAATCAAACCATACTTTATTTAGTAATAATTAATTTATTAATAATTTTATTTTTCAGTTATATTCAATGAAAAAGATTAAATATTTCTTAATTTGGTGGCTAAAAATTAATGATTTCCGTTTTATGTAGAGAAAAACTAAAAATACACATGTACCCAAGGGCTTTTTTCCAATACTTTTGGACTAAATTGTAAATTAAAAAAAATAAAAAACAAGGAGTCTTATTCCATCTTAATTCTCGGAAAACAAATCCGAAAGAAAAATAACCTACAATCCAAACCTTTCTTTCTCGATCACACACAGCATCGTCGATTACAAACAACATTCCGAAGATGATTTGATGCCAGAATTAAGATGGAATAAGACTCCTTTAATTTTTGATTTTATTGTCTCATTGTTTTGATTTTATTGTCTTTTCATAATGTTTAAGTGATATAAATCATAAATATGGTTCGACTATAAATCTCATACATTATAATTTAGAAAAAATAATTAAAACTAGATGGTCTTCTATAATTGTTAATATATAACTTATTAGTAGGCATTAACCTTTTAAAAACCACTTTTATTGATTGTGTTGAATCGACATGGATTTGTCTTGAATTGTGATATGTGATATGGGTTTTCCTGTATTTTATAAAAGATGCATATCAAGTGTTTGTTTTTATGCCACAATGAAAAACATGCTAAATTTTTGTTAGTTTAGCACTTAAAGAAAACACAAACGATCTCCCCCCAAAAACGCTTATATGCTACATATTATTCTGATTATACCAAATTAATGTTGTTATATTTGGCATTCTTTTATTCGCGGGAGACCATAATGTGCCTACGAGAGTAATCATAAACTCAAAATCTGAATGACTCAAAGTGTATTAGATCTGAATTTATGTTCGTGTGTTTTAGTGTATGCATTCGGTTTGTATGTGTTCTATTCAGTTTCAAGGTAATTTCTGATCCTTTCGAACAACTTACTGAAAAGGGTTTATTATTATTATTATATATTTTTTTGTTAGGAATAAACTACTAAGTTCAATACACAATTTTAAATTTAAACTTCTCTTCCATAATCCATACGCTGCCCCACTACGCTCTTCCCCATCGGAGTCTCCTTCGGCATTGCCTTCATGAGTATTTTCCTTTTTTCAGGTGATTTTGGTCCTGATTCTCTCAAATTAAGGTCAATATGTGTTTGATTTTGATAATATATTTTTTTTTTCCAAGTTTTGTTAATGATTATCCTATAGTCTCTTCTTCAATAGTCTTAAAATTAGGAATTGAGTTATCTAAATATGTGATGTTTATAATTAATGGTAATTCTTATGTGTGTTGTTTGTAATCTTTGTTTTTTTGTACCAGGTTTGATATTAGGAAGAATGGTGCTCAAATCTCTTCTAAACATGTTCGCAAAAAGCTTCTCAAGTAAACGGAGAAAAATCGTGTATTTCTTCTACATTTCACATATACTTCGTAGTACTTACATAGTTATATGTTAACGCCTAACATTTACAGTTACGCTTTCAACAGAACTTGAAAGCACCTATTATACATCTCATGTTACTGGTGATTAAAGCCCGACCTGAGACAACTTGCTTCATTGGCATGAGACCGGCTATTTTGTTCAAGTAAGATGCGTTTTAACGCTTACAGCACAAATGCTTATGCTCATCCTTATAAATAATAAAAGCACTTGAATTTCTTGAATGTTGTTTTGAAATTAGTCTGCAGGCAGTTTATATGAATCTATTGCCTTATTCATGAAAGCTATTAGCATTTGGAAAATTATTAGTATTGTTGTTTCATTTCATTTTGCAAACTACTTATGATTATATGGGAGTTTAAGAGTTCATATATAATAGAACTAGCTTCATAGCCCGCCCGGATGGGCGGGCTAGCTTCATGAGTTTACTTGACGTAGTTTAATAGTACGTAAACAAATATCGAATGAAAATCTCTTAGGCACATAAATTGGAAGACAAAAAATGAAATTGTTAATGTATCTTATGTAAAAATAATAATGAAATGTATGAGAAACAACTAAATTAGATGGTACATATCGCAACAAAGAACCTTCAATCCGTTCTTGCTCTTGACTCTTGACACCGCCACATATAGTTGTCCGTGTGAGAATACCGGCTTTTGTAGAAACAGACCAACCTGCGACAATGTTTGGCCTTGACTTTTGTTAATCGTCATAGCGAAACAAACTTGAAGAGGAAACTGTCTTCGGTTCAATTTGAAAGGCATCTTATTGTCTGAAGGGCTAATGACCATACGCGGAATAGCGCAAATTCTACCAACCGTGCCACCGGATATGATCTTAGCTTCAATTATGTTGATACCCATCCTTAATACCTGAAGCCTAGTTCCGTTGCATAGTAAATATGAACCTGGATTCATAGTAAGTATTAGATTAACATTCTTGAACAACTAACAATGACATCTGCCACAGAGGATGCATATGAAGATACAAAATATATACCGTATAGTAAATAATGTGAGTCTTATGCTTTGATAGTCTGACCTTTTACATGATATATAAAATACAAAGTCGGGATAACAATATAACGTCTTATCCAATACTACATTATATACAGTTACGAAATTGAACTATCAGGTCCCATGTTTGCAGCAACAATAAGTTTTTAAAGTCTCATTTTTTTCTATCTTAACATCAAAATTCGTGAGTATCATTCCAATTAAATTGCATAAATTTGGAATAGCTTATTTTGTGGGCTTATCCTATCGAGATTCTGATCAAGTGCTAATAAGCAGATTTTTCTCACCGTATGACCTGCAGCAACAATAAGTTTTTAAAGTCTCATTTTTTTCTATCTTAACATCAAAATTCGTGAGTATCATTCCAATTAAATTGCATAAATTTGGAATAGCTTATTTTGTGGGCTTATCCTATCGAGATTCTGATCAAGTGCTAATAAGCAGATTTTTCTCACCGTATGACCTTATCAATTTGAGCTTAAGTAAGCAATAGTTTAACATTGATAACCTTTCTGTTCCGTCAAACAAATGATTTAGGTCTATTCCGTCTTGTTAATCCTAACATACCTTGACACGGCGAATGGCTCGAGCGATTGTTCTTATGTGACCCAAATCGTTCTTTTCTCGGGTTTGAGTATTATGCACTACGACAACAAATTGTTGCTGGTCAGTATAATTTAAACGGCGACTTTCATGGTACTTGTATACACTAAATAGCATAATCACAAATAAGGTTGTCTACATTTGTCGGTAGCATGATTTGGTTCGTCACTGGTACCAACGACTTGCAAAATATATGGTATTTCTTTGTAGATACCTGAGCAGCAAGTCCTCCTAAAAGATTACCAGTCCCCATAGCTTCCTGACACGCAAATAGCATAGTCAACACCTTATACAAACACTAAAATGAACTTGTTGTTCCTAAATATGGTAATAAGCCAAGTAAATAAGTTAAACCAAACACCCCATTAATCCTACACACTCAAAATCATCTGAAAAAGTAAAAATTGATTACCGCAATGGCAAATGATACCACGTATCTAGCAAGAAACCTGCAATTAGTTGACGACTATAGACCGAAAACGAAAGCTGCAATTAGTTGTAACATCGTTTGGCGGGAGCAGCCTTGAAGACCTGTTTTCCTTATAGAAATAATCGGTGAACATCAAGTTATGTGAATATTTTTAATCATTTCTTAGTTCCTTAGGAAGCCGTAAAACAACACCGTCTCCTTCCATTTATAACATATAGTTACAATAATCAAAATTACATCATTTTAAAGCATGAGATAGACATGTGCCTGAGGCTCAGATAGGTTGAAGGTCCCCAAAAAATGATACATAGACCCTGGCTGCAGACCTGAGGATTTGCCACGCCAACGTTTAGATGATGACGGCTTTAATGGAACCTATTCAATATCGTCCATAGAAAGTGGATACATCTGGCATGGCTGCAAACCAAAAGGTTTGCCTCGCTAAGAGTCAAATGATCACACCTTTAATCAGAGTTATTTGTATTCATCATTGCCTCTGTTCAATGAAAGTCTCTGCCATGCCTGACCCCTTCAATATTTCTATCCGGAGTGAGTCAGGCGGCTAAGCATTATCATCCCGACAAAATGTGAATCAGAAGTGTTTTATTAAATATTATAAGCATAAACAATGACAACTGTTGTAGCAAGTCTAGCCAAATTGGGATCCCCAGTACCTCTGTTATGAGTACAAAGAGCTTTCCTTATAAGTTAACTACGCCCTACATTGTATAGCATCATCTAGCCAAATTGGGAATCCCCTGAATCAAAAACAGAGCATAGTTAGCTAAATTCATCTTTAAACAATAACATCTCACATGCTTTGTAATAGCGATCTGCCAATTTCCACATTACCTTTGGTCTAACATTAATCACACCCTAATTGTTTTAAACCAAATAACAAATAAAACACACCTTAATTTTTTTAACGCAATTTACCAACCTCGTACGCCTCTTGGTAACCCAAACCGCTTCTCATAAACGTACCAACCCCTAAATCAGCAAAATAAAACATCAATAACTCAATACACCAAAATCACCAAAAAATTAAAAACTCAAAAAACATATAAAGCTTATAACCTTTCAAACCTGAATCGTAGTTCCGCTACTTCGCTTCCTAAAAGCATCTTAATAAACGCGATTCTACCATTAACTCAAAACAACAAAATCACCAAAACCTTCGAACAAAAGAACTCATAAAAGAAAAGGCCATTTTTAATTAGAACAAACAAAAGAGGCTAGAAAGAAGAACATACCTCCAGCTCCATCATCGATTATCCATGACATACTTGATTATCCTTTGCGTATAGGTTTTACATATCTTGAGATTTTGTCTCACATATTTACATATCTGCAAATACACCAAGATTTCATACAGGTTGGTGAGGGTTTGGTGACAGATCATTGATTTCATAAGACAAATGAGCATAAATAAGTAAATAGACCCAATGAAAGAAAGGGAAAACACGTACCAACAGCTTCATGATTAAGAAAAAACCAATGGTGACATGGAAATGCTTAGACAAATACGTACCAACAAAATAATTAGATTGTTACTGTAAAAATAATTAGATTAGTTAAAGATCAAGCATACCTTGAAGCAGCAGCAGCAGAAAGACATCAAACGATGAATCATACCACGAATCATAAAAACCCTATTTTTTGGATAATAATGTTTTATTATTCGAATGAGAAGAATAATTTAAACGGAAATTAAAGATCAAATATACCTCCGATGATGATGCCATAGTTGTTAAGATTTTTTGTGGATGACATAACCAGATCATGTGTGTGTTTGTTCGAGTATCATTCAAAAACTAAGAAATGAGATTGTTCATGATTTAGAGCATCATTCAGGGATTTGAGAATTTGAAAATCAAAAAATCAATCCCAATAAATGAGAAAGATAAAGATGGAATGTGTGTTATGATTTTTGTGATATGATTTTCAAATGATCTGTAATTTTTGTGATATGATTTTCAAATTGAAAACGGATCATATTGATTGATAGTGAGTGAATTAAGGAAACGGATCATATATGAGTAGTAGGTGAAGTTTATTAATTTGGAAGTAGAAAGTGATAAACAAAAATGTGTATTGCCTCAGTGGTGGAGGTGTGAGCTGTGAAAGTTGTGACCCATGTTCGAATCTTGGCTGTGGCAAAATTTTTTTTATAATGTATCTGGGATAAGTGCCATGGTGGCATTTCCACCTCATCATAGCTGCGCCATGTCATCATAAAAATGCCTCGTAAGCATTATACATGTGTCATGTTTAGTCCCATATATATATATATAGATAGATTAATTAACACTCTCCTAACTTATTTTAAATTGCATACATCATAGTTTGCGTTACTTCTTACCCAAATTGAGTGATAGGTAATGGTGGCTTTACTTCCCTATTGGGAGGTTGCTATACATCTATTAAGCTCATCTTCTCTACTAATGAGACTTAGGCGAACGTTAGACGGATGATTTTTTCTTATGTATAAGAGAGAGTTTTTTATTATCTTTTAGAGTACGTAAAATTGTCTACGATGTATAACTTTTATCATAACAATACCTTTAATTTGGTTGCAGAATCATCATAAATTATTGGACATGAAAGATACATATACAATGTCAAGCCAATTCGTTGTACATTTCATTTTAAACAACATTTAAATTAAACAACATTTAAATTCAAAATCAAATCCAAGTTGTACATTTCATTTTAAAGGCTTATATACTGAAACGGGCTAATCATTTTAAAAATCATTATACCTGCCACTGTATCTTTTTATGTGTAACATATTAAATTTTTTGCTTATCTATGTACTAAACTATCATTTTTGTCTTCATGTGTGTAGTGAAAACGTGTGATGACCATTTTACCCTATGAATTTGCGAAAATTGCATTCACTGTCCTTAAGATAAATTACATAAATGGTCCCTCTGCGTTAGCGAAAATTGCATCACCGTCCTTATCTTTTGTATCCACTCCTTACGCTTTAGACTCGTTACGCTTTTATGTTTTTATACGTTTTCATCCGTTTTTATTTGTTTTCACCGTTTACACGTAATCACATGTAAACGTTTTTATATAAATAGCTTAAACTAAAACAAGAAGGTTTGACTATAATCAAAAACTTTAACTGATTTCTTCCGCTTCAAGTCATGCGTTTATTACGAACGATTTGTTTACCAACGTTTTTATATATAACACAAGGCCCTCCCATTTATCATTCACAATAACGCCAAACTAAAACAAAAACTACTGCTGCAAAATAAAATTTAGTGATTTAAGTGTTCGTCAAAATCTGAGTTCGACCACGTACGGTTTACGTCAAGGTTGTTTGAGCTTCGAAACGTACGTTGATTCGATTGGTTTGTGTTCAGGTTAAATGTTTTAGTTCGCTGGTGCATTATAGTTCATGTTAGGGCTGAATTTTTGGGTCATATTGGAGTCACAGATTTCGCTCATTCAATATCACGGCTTGAGTTCGGTTTGACAGAGGGACCATTTATGTAATTTATCTTAAGGACAGTGAATGCAATTTTCGCAAATTCACAGGGTAAAATAGTCATCACACGTTTTCACTACACACATGAAGACAAAAATGATAGTTTAGTACATAGATAAGGAAAAAATTTAATATGTTACACATAAAAAGATACAGTGGCAAGTATGATGATTTTTAAAATGATTAGCCCATACTGAAACGGGTTCATGGGTTAACGTGTTTAACCTTTACTGAGCCCGTTTCTTCTCAACCTATAGATGTTTATCTTTGTGTTGGGTTGGTTTCAATTATCATGTCGTGTCAAGAATTGCCACCCCTACACATAACTCTTTTTTTTGTGCACATATACTCTTTACAGCCAGCTAATTTCTTTCACAGTTGTTGGAACCACCTCTTCAACCCAACTGTTTAAGCCTTCGATGTCTCAAGTAACCCTTTTTATTCATATTAGTTAGCATATATGAAATGTATCATAAAGAAATATATTCAATAGAAAGATGAACAAAGTACAACTACAAGGACGCGATCAGTTGCTCACAAAACAAATAGAAATACTTAAGCTTTTTCTTTAGTTAAAAGCATTTGGCATCATAATTATATTCACCGGTTGTTCATCTCTATGTTTATATCTTCATGCAGGTTGATAAAACCAGATTACGTGTCCAGAATTACACGACATGGTCATGAAGCTTTTGAAGACACAGCCACCAAGTCAGCAACAAGTGAATCACATGTCAAAAGCATCTGGCAGTGAGTTTCGTAAGACGTTAGCCAACACAGAGTTGTTACGTCCACGTGTAAATAACATTCTTTTTTCAATTCCGCAAACCTGATAGCCCTCGGTTGAACCATAGACCATATCTTGTGATTTATTCTTTATACAATCAAAAGGAATATTCAGTGAATTATTAATGGTTTGTATAGTGTTTTGAATGAAAGATTGTTGTTGTAATATATGTTTGTCGAATTGTAATCACAATAAAGTTATTGCTTGGTGGACAAAATACAACATTCTATTTTCTTGGAATTGGATTTATGTCTGGCACAAACGAAGGGGACCTTATGCTAATCTACACGCTATAAATTTCGTTCCAGCCATTAATCTCCATTAAGGTTAATGAGTTTTTCATCTTTATTTTGATCCTACGGGAAATTCTTTTGGTGGATCCTAATTAGTTGCTCATGTTGTGTGAGAAGCTCTTCAACCATGGTTTATTCCTTTTATGCTAATTGCAAATTCAACCAAAGGGTCTGTGTCTCAATGGTAGCTCATGTTGTATGAGAACCTCCTCAACTAAATAATTATGGGTTCAAGTCTTGCTTAAAACATGTGAAATAGATTTGTAGTATAAATATTGTGATATACATTAGTTAAAATTGTCATTCTAAAAACAAATTGCAAATTCAAAGCTTCACTTTTAAATTCCCAATCACCAACAACCGTTTTACTCATTGTTAAAATAACCCAAAATTGTAGGTCATGTGAAAATGGGTAAAACGGTGTGACCCAAAGAATGAAAATACTCAAGATTCCCAACCAAACTATTAAAAACTAAATCCTCCTTTAACTTTATTTTTTATTGTTTGAACGACAACTAACTATACCGGTATAGTTGGTAGTGACAACATGACGAAAGAAGAGAGGATGCATAAAACTGGAAGTTGCAATCATGGTAATAGCCACATTAATGGTTCAATTTTTTAGGTTTTCTGCAATAACAATTAAGAGGCTTCTATTTTTATATGATATATAACCCGTATCTTTTATATAATAAGAGAAACTCAGAAGTGTTAGAAGATTTTTTGGTAAACTAAATTGATCGATCTATAGTAAACATTTTATTAAAATTAGAGCTTTATGATTGGTTAATAAAAATCAAAATTGAATATAATTTGGTCAGCATTACAATATACTGGGTCAAATTACGAAGATAGAAACTTCAAAAAAGGGGGATAATTTATAAAAATTTAAGGGATGAATTTAAAGTAACGTTATATTCTGTCTGATTAATAAAATTTACATTCTTTTACAATCTGGGCTTAATAACATGTGCTTACACAGTTTAAAAAATTAAGTACGGTTAAATAAATTATTATTAGCCACGTATATTAAACGAAAATTTAAAATTTTTATTGATTAAGATTCAAAACCGTATGTGTATGTTCCTTTGCGTTTACAAGTATATGTCTCATAAATTATGACGGTTTTCAGAATAACTGAATTTATAAACAATAAAACTTATAATTTTACACCAAACAAATATAGTATATATATATATATATATATATATATATATATATATATATATATATATATATATATATATATATATATATATATATATATATATATATATATATATATAATTATTAGTTATACTCATTGTTTGAATCCCATGTGTGCACGAACGTTATAATTGAATTAATTTTTTTCTAAACAATAAAAAAAAAACCCAAGAGTTTACTTTCGAACCTTAAAGAACAAAATCAAAATTTTAAAAAACAACTAACAACAACTAAACTCCATTACTTTCTAACGCAAAAGGATAACTCAAATCTTTTAGTTTGGACTATCTCAATAATTAATAATAAATAAAACTTTTTTGTTTTTTTAAATACACTTTCCAATTGTAACAAAAATACTAAAAAAAAGTATAAGTTTATATTAGTGTTCTTTATTGTCTTAATTTTTTATTTATAAAATATTATAATAGCTAAACTTACAAGAGTGACATCCTAACACAACCATTAACATTCCACCATAATTCCACCATAAGATTAAATAAATTTATCTAAATTATCGATACATAAACACAACATGCGATAGCTGAACATGTATGAAAAACATTATATGAATAAGAATTGTAACTACGTACGTCAAACATAATTATAAAACAAAATTAAGAACCATAATTAAAACAAAAAAAAATTATTTGTTTTTTGATAGATAAAAAAACATTATTGAAAACTTTAGAAAAAATCTCGTACGTGCACGGGCATTATAACTAGTAAATTCTAACAATGTCTACACATTTGACTTGTATCATACGGATCCACGGACTCACATCTTGTGCCACCACCGTATACTCATCAAAATGCCTCTGACTTCAAGATTATTAATTAATTCATGTTTCTTGATGGTAGTGGTGGTGGTGGTGGCCGTTGACTTCAAAGACAAAAATCTGATATCTCTTCAAGATTGTCAGGGACGATCCGTGTAATTTAACCTAGATTATAATAATGTAACTTCTTTTGTGTAAATAACTCTAATGATGATGCGTGTTACGAAGATGGCTCAACATGCATGGGATCAAAAAGAAAATGATTTGAAAATTAAAATATAATAAAATCCTATATTTTAGAATGTAAAAAGGATATCATCCTATATTTAGAACTCAAAAAGCAAACCATCCTAGAATTAGCTATACTTTAAAAAATAGCAAATGATATAAAAAAAAAAAAAAAGTATTATACTTGCCATCATTTACTCTTGTGGGTAGCGAACAATTTTTTTTGTTTTTGTGGGTACTATACTTTCAAATTCATCATCTTTAGGGTATTATGTGACTTTTTTGCCCTTCGGGGAAAATTTTTTTCTACTAGCTAATAGGGGCAAAAATGTCCAAAAATTTGACAAAATACCCTAAAGAGGATGAATTTGAAAGTATAGTACCCACAAAAGCAAAAAAATTTGTTCGCTACCCACAAAAGCAAATGGTGTCAAGTATAATATTTTTTTTTCATCATTTGCCCGTTTGTTTTTCGCAGTTGCAATTTTAGGGCTGTTGTAAGTTTAAGATCTATGGTTTTGGTTAAGTTGATTCTTAAGTACGTTTTTGTAAATCATACGAATAGTATCTAAGTTTATTCTTAAGTACGTCGTTGTAAATCATAGTATCTTGCTAGGTTAATTATTTATTAATGTCATATAGTTGCATTTTAACCGAAGAATGTAATAAGAAAAATTACCTATGAGATATATTGAAGTTCCCCATCTTGTATGTAGTTAGAAGAGGCATCGTGGGATTATTAGTTGATGCCATTGTTTATATTTTTTCTGAAGTATTGCTATGTGAATGAGTGAAATCTTGTCCATGATCTTTCATTTATAGAGGCCAATGCTATTTGCACTCTCGACAGTTTCCTTTTACACAATTAATAGATTGACATGATTTGATAAGCAACTTGATGACCTAAATATTTAGTGTATTTATTTGGGGTAGTTATAGAAAGGTGGAGTTAAAATAAAAAGACAAATATCCGTAAAAAGAATAAAAAGATTTATTTTTTTAAAAAAATTCTCCAAAAATTCCCAAAAAATTTCACAAGATCGGGTATGTTGGTGCATAAAACTTTTGTGAAAACATTTTTTATAATTTTGAGTTTTGGTACGTTTTTTTTAATGCACAAAAAACGAATTTTGATGCGCAAAAAATTTTGATGCACAAAATTTTCAACTTGTTTTATTTTGATGCGCAATGTTATTTTGATGAAAAAAGTCAAAAGAAGTTGGGTTTAAAAACCAATTTTTGATGCACAATAAAACGATTTAATGCGCAAACGTATTTTTTCATAATTTCTTTTGGGAAAAAATATCCACTTTTAGAAAAAAGTTTTTCACAACTTTTTCATGCACCATCATACCCGATATTGTGGAATTTTTTGAGAATTTTTCGAGAACTTTTTTTGAAAAAAAATAATATTTTTATTTTTTTACGGATATTTATCTTTTTATTTGATCTTTAAACCTCACTTTTACTTTGTACCCACAGAAAATAATATACATTGGTTTGTCAATTTTACCATGCAACCGGACAAAGTCATCTATCATACTTTTCCGCAAGTACTTTTCTTGATGGATGGATTATGATTTATCGTCAAAACAAAAAAATAAAATGTTCTTTATATTACTTTTAGAGTAAAAACTATAAAATAGTCATGTATTTTCAAAATTGTCCATTTAAAATCATTTACTTTTTTATTATATTACTACACTAACGAATTTTTAATTTTTTTTTACTTCATCAATATGACCCTTAAAATGACTATATTACCTTTTTCTTCATCACACAAATCATTAAAACTAGATAAATACGTTTTTAGACTCGATTCCGGCAACACCTGCAGATTCCGGCAACACCAGCAGATTCTGACAAAGCAACGGATGATTCCGTCAAACCAAATCAAACATCCAAAATTGTTGATTAAGAAAATCATTAATAACACCAAATTAAAATTGAAGAGTGTTCAAAATCATTAGCAACAACGGATTCTGACTTCGTTCCCTTACACATTTTGTTGATGAGAATTAAAGAATGTTCAAAATCATTAATAACACCAAATTATCTAAGTGATCCCATTGAAACCGTCATATGTATCTGAGTGAACTGCTGAGCCAACTTCCATACCAAACTATTTTGAACCCATGTTTCTGAAATTTCTCAAACAAAAACAAAAGCAAAATAATCCAAAACCCAATAAACAAAAACAATCAAAAAAATGATCAAACCCGATTTCCAACAAATAAAAACCAAATAAACCACACAACACATTATTAAGCAGAAATCATCTTCGATGGTCCAATTGGAGTTACAGGAACGACCCACCATGCAAGTGAAGATGGCAACGGTACCACCATATTAGATTTAGTAAGAAAGAGTGGTGGTGGTGGTTTATCTGTGGCGGTTAATTAAATGGATTTTGTTGGTGACGTTTCCAAAAAAAAAATAAATGTGAGCATATCGATGGTGACGGTTTCATAAATCTTTTGAATTTGAGGGTTTCACCGGAGATACTGATAAGGTTTTAAAATGTACCTTTTTGAAGGGTCGTTTAAGTCCTTATTTGATCACTTTTGTATCCGTTATTACTTAATATCGTTCCATTTCACTTTTTAGGTCTCTTGAAGACAAATTGCTGGAACGGCACTTATTTGGACGAAAAGGCGCGGTTATACGAAGAAAATGGCCAAAGTCAATAATCGAGACACTCAAGCTGCTGAAATACAAGGGGACGGCGTCACTGCTTAACTGCGACGCCGTCGGAGCACTTCTGTGACGGCTCAGTGGCCAAATTGCTTATTTTCAAGTGACGGTGTCAGGCTTTAAAAGAGTAGGCCGTCGCAACTCAGACGGCCTAGATTTGATCCAGACGGCGTCAGAGACTGAAGGGGACGGCGTCACAAGCAAAAGGTGACGCCGTCGCAAGACTAACGTGGCCAAGACGAAACCCTAATGACGGCGACCCGACGGCATCACAAATCATAAGGTGACGCCGTCGCGATTGTAATATTATATATAGAATCCGAATTTTTCAGTTTTAGTGTGTAGTCTTTTGGAGTAAAAACCTAAACCGAACCAAGGCTGTCTTGTACAGTATTTTAGGGTTCTAAACCTTATCTTACATCAAGATAAGTGTTTTACTTCATTAATTCAATTATGTCTTCAATTATTTGTGTGTATGCTTGCATGTTCTCCATGTCCGGCTAATTTACTTGTGTGTTTGCTTAGGGAATATGAAACTTAATTATTGAATATTGATTGGTTGTCTCTTATCTTAATTGTTAATGATCTAGTAATGCAATAGGTCATTTGTTGTATAATTAATGCTTGATTGATCTTTGTGAACCTTGGACTATAACATTTAGAGCAGTTATAGGCTAAACCATCTAAAGAGTGCCTTAGAGTTAGAGTTTATAATTCCTAGAGGTTTTTGTAGACGAGACCCTTTGGTAAGTTCAAAGAGTTAGGGACAAATGCATACCCTACGACTTTAGACACACAACGCGATTAAGAATAAGGACGTGACAATTCAACCATCAATAGGAGATAATTAAAGAGTAATAAAACCTAAGTAAACATATCTTTAAACCATCATACGAGCACACAATAATTAGACATAGACTACATACACCTTAGATTAGATAATTAGATAAGTAGAGTAATCGGTAGAAATACCAACCCCCAAATCCAAACCCCGAGATTCGTACCTTTCCTTTCCTTAAAAAATTATAAAAAAATAAAAAATAATCTTCCTCAACCCCAACCTTAGCGTAGTAACTTCTCACTAGCATTCCTATTCTCCTAGAGAACGATATCAATACCCGTGGCTTACCCTAATACTACACTACAACGATTAGGTTCACTGCCTAGGGTGTTATAAAACTTGCTCGAAGAAAAGGAAATTCCTTTGACCCCGAACGATGCGTGTAGCGTTATCAAGTTTTTGGCGCCGCTGCTGGGGAATAGAATAGCTAGTTAGTAGTCCACCTAGTTTAGGTTTCTTTGCTTGATTCCTATCAAGTAAAATTTTTTCTCATTTTTATTTGCTTCCTCGTAGTCTATCCCCCTTCTTTGTGTTTGCGTTCGTAAAACCCTTTTCATTTATCGCTATGGCAAGTGAAGTTGCATTTGAATCATTAACAAATGAGGAACAATTGAATTTCGCAAGTCGGGTTGGTTTTCATTGTTCTGATGAATTTGTGAGTGATCTTAAAGATATCCAAAAGGGGATGGGTGTAAGGTTGTATGGATTTGATATATTCTGTACTTGTGTGGCTTCTATTCAACAATCGTTGTCAGGATCAACTTCTTTTAGTGACACCATCTGGAGAATTTTTCAGAAAAGCCTCCTATGCATAAACCTTCAGCTGGTACAACTTGAGGAAAAGGATAAAGCGCGTGAGGAATCCTTTAGGCAAGTAGAACATAGTGGTCAAGTTTTTGAGAACAATTCTTATGAATCGGACCAAGAATTTGAAATGGCCAAAGAAGGATTTGAGATGCTTAGGAGTGTATTTGGGTCAGATCATACTAAAACACATGATGAACATTTAGGAGATCTAGATATAATAGAGAATAAGACGGAAACTCTAAGCCCACAAGCCCTACCATCACTTGAGGAACACACATCGCCTATAACTTACCCGGAAGAAGTAGAAGAGACTATAGGAACCCCGATTTATATAGAACCTTTGGACCAAATGCCACTAGAGAATGTAGGTTTAGATGCCTGTCGTCAGGATCTCTCTCTTAGTCTTAGGGAAGTTCCTAATTTTGATGAACCGGAGCCTCAACCAAAAACCTTACCCAATTTTCCGTCTTTAGATGTGAATCATGGAATTGAATTAGGCCCCAATCCACCCATCAAAATAAATAAACCGGGTAGTTGCTTGATAAAGGTGGTAGACTCTAGGCCATGTAGAGTGGGAGCTAATATAGGAGTAACCCATGACCTTACACACTTATATCACCCATTCATGGTTGATAACAAGAAACACTATGGGTTTAAACCGGGTTTATTAGGTCAAGATGGATCCTTAACTAAGAATCTTTTGAAGTTGATAGAAGATGATCCATTTTTAGGAGAGAGGTTTGATTCACCCACTATACCAATAGACTTAGGTAAGGTTATAATGAATGGAGCACACTCCTTTGAGCATATAAATCACCCATCACCCTCTCCTCACGTAGCAAATTTGCACCCTAAGGGTGTGTATCGCTACTATCACCCGCACTTAAACTTAAGTGTAGGGAAAACTTCCCCTTTATCTGTTAAATAAGGGTAGAGTCAGGCTCGTGACTCGAACAAAAACAAGCGCTTCTTGGGAGGCAACCCATGTGTATTTGTTTTTCATTTTTATTTGTGTGTCGTATATCTTTTATTAATTGTTTATTCTCATGTTTGAATTTGTAAAAATGCTTTATTTTGTCTTTAACCTCGTCTTAATTGCATATAAAGGTATTTTACATAAATGATAAGTGTAGGGAGGATTACACACGTTTTCAAAAGAAACGTAAACATGAGAATAACAATTAATTAAAAGATATATATGTGTGTTTGTTCGAGTCAAATGCTTGTATCGAGTCATAATGGATGTTTTGCAGAAATTTTTCCAGATTCTAAAGATGTAAATTTTCAGAATTTTTTCCAGAAAATCACAGACCAGTTTTTGTCAGGATAACCTGACGGTGTCAGGATCGCAACCTGACGGCGTCAGGAAGGAGTAAAAACAACAGAATACTTTTTTCTCGTTTTCTGAGCTACTTATAAATTTTTGGAATTTTCCAGGTCTTAATTTTCCAGAAATTCTGTAAACATCCATTCCACAAGCATTATATCCTAGTTTAGTCGAGTCTTATATATATTATTACTGCCGATTTTATGCAAAGGTTTCGTTTGTTTTCTTCAAGTGTGCAGGTTTAATTTATCAAGAAGAAGTTACATAAGATTGGAAGGAGCTTTTCACGCATATATTCTTCTTGAAAAGGATTTAACCACTACTTCACACACGGATCCTACCGAGCTAATCAGGGGAGTATTAGTTTCTTTCGTTTTTCATTACCTTCTTTTATCATAACTTTGATACTTTCGGGGAACATTGGGGACAATGTTCAGTTTAAGTGTAGGGAGGGAAAATAAAACAGGAACTTTGAAACTATGCTTATCCTTGATTATTTGCTCTGTCCAATTGTATTTGTGTAATAAACCATGAGAAAATGTCGGTTAGGGTAATTTTGGCACCAAATTTAAAATTTTTCATGACATATAGGAGTGGGCCATTAGTCTTAACAAAAGCGTCTCACGGATAGGAAGTTGCATGACTAGCACAAAAACCCTTTACCACCTAAATTCGACCCAAAATGTGAGGATCGCCCTTAGATTAGTAGGAATTAAAGCATTCATCTTTAATGCTTAGAGTGTGAACCGGTAGTATATTAGATTCTAGAACTTGTTTTGTGATGCATTCCGAGATCGCTAGTAAGACTACACTTGTGTAGTTAGGAATAACTAAATGATAAGAGGCATTAGGATAACCCTTGTTTGATACCCGTAATATAATAACTTCTTCCACATCGGTTGAGTAATTCCCTCACACCTTTGCGTTGTACTCATCTTTAGTACACGATACCCCTAGTTAACCCCTCAGAGCCTATCCTTTTCGCGGTTCTCGTGATGTTTCGGTTTTTCCGGAATATCAATGAAGAGCATTGTTTACACCCCACCCCCAAATGTACACCCAAATCGCCTTAGCCTACCCTGTATGCACTCACTTTTAGTGCATTATTGTTATCACCCTAAAAACCCTTAGTTCAGTTATCTAGTTGCTTGCATAAGTTGCTAACTCGAGTCATATCCTTTGTACACAGTTTTGGGATGATTGAGACTCATGGGAAAAGTTAAAGTTTAAGAAATGACTGGAAGGGAAAGTTAAATTCCCTTATTTGCGTAATAACGTACCCCAAGTGTTTTGATCTTCTCAATTCGGTTCAAATTAGTGTTAGAGTAATAAAAACTCAAGTGTAGGATGTGCCTATAAATCCCTATCATTTTGATGTTACCGTAGAGGATGGTTAAGTAAAAGTGTATGAAAAAAAAAAAAAAAAAAAAAAAAAAAAAGAAAAAGAGAAAAGAAAAAAAAATAGAGTGTTCAAAAAAAAAAAAAAAAAACATACGGGCTACCATCCTACATCTATCCTTTAAATTTATGTTTGTTTGTTTCAGTTATCTAGAGCTTAGAGTGTCGAGTCTTGGCTTAGCAACGCCATTCTTCGTATTCTTGTAACATAGAGATTTTTTACTTGCCACCCCTAAATAGCCTATCCCACCAAACCCTTTGTTTCTCTACCGTAAGCTTAACGTTACAACCCTTTAAAAGACCTATTTGATAGTCTTTCCTAGGTGCTTACGCCAAAGCGATGGAGGTTTGATCTATTCTCAAGCCTATGGTAATCTATGTACTAGGACCGGTTAATGAGTGTTTATCTTCCATTTCCAACTTGTTATATTTCATATACACCTGAGAGATGAGAGTATCCAAACACCCCATGTGAGGTTCTAGTATGTAATTTCCGTGCTTGTTATGACTTTTGCGGGGCTTATATGTGTGATGGACTGTTTTAAACCAATGCTTCATGACCCATAACTTATAAATTAATTGGCTAAAAGCACATTTGCTTGAGGACAAGCAAATACCAAGTGTAGGGATATTTGATAAGGTTTTAAAATGTACCTTTTTGAGGGGTCGTTTAAGCCCTTATTTGATCACTTTTGTATCCGTTATTACTTAATATCGTTCCTTTTCACTTTTTAGGTCTCTTGAAGGCAAATTGCTGGAATGGCACTTATTTGGACGAAAAGGCGTGGATATACGAAGAAAATGGCCAAAGTCAAGAATCGAGACACTCAAGCTGCTGAAATACAAGGGGATGGCGTCACTTCTTAACTGCGACGCCGTCGGAGCACTTCTGTGACGGCTCAGTGGCCAAATTGCTTATTTTCAAGTGACGGTGTCAGGCTTTAAAAGAGTAGGCCGTCGCAACTCAGACGGCCTAGATTTGATCCAGACGGCGTCAGAGACTGATGGGGACGGTGTCACAAGCACAAGGTGACGCCGTCGCAAGACTAACGTGGCCAAGACGAAACCCTAATGACGGCGACCCGACGGCGTCACAAATCATAAGGTGACGCCGTCGCGATTGTAATATTATATATAGAATCCAAATTTTTCAGTTTTAGTGTGTAGTCTTTTGGAGTAAAAACCTAAACCGAACCAAGGCTGTCTTGTACAGTATTTTAGGGTTCTAAACCCTATCTTACATCAAGATAAGTGTTTTACTTCAATAATTCAATTATGTCTTCAATTATTTGTGTGTATGCTTGCGTGTTCTCCATGTCCGGCTAATTTACTTGTGTGTTTGCTTAGGGAATATGAAACTTAATTATTGAATATTGATTGGTTGTCTCTTATCTTAATTGTTAATGATCTAGTAATGCAATAGGTCATTCGTTGTGTAATTAATGCTTGATTGATCTTTGTGAACCTTGGACTATAACATATAGAGCAGTTGTAGGCTAAATCATCCAAAGAGTGCCTTAGAGTTAGAGTATATAATTCCTAGAGGTTTTTGTAGACGAGACCCTTTGGTAAGTTCAAAGAGTTAGGGACAAATGCATACCCTACGACTTTAGACACACAATGCGATTAAGAATAAGGACGTGACAATTCAACCATCAATAGGAGATAATTAAGGAGTAATAAAACCTAAGTAAACACATCTTTAAACCATCATACGAGCACACAATAATTAGACATAGACTACATACACCTTAGATTAGATAATTAGATAAGTATAGTAATCGGTAGAAATACCAACCCCCAAATCCAAACCCCGAGATTCGTACCTTTCCTTTCCTTAAAAAATTATAAAAAGATAAAAAATAATCTTCCTCAACCCCAACCTTAGCGTAGTAACTTCTCACTAGCATTCTTATTCCCCTAGAGAACGATGTCAATACCCGTGGCTTACCCTAATACTACACTACAACGATTAGGTTCACTGCCTAGGGTGTTATAAAACTTGCTCGAAGAAAAGGAAGTTCCTTTGACCCCGAACGACGCATGTAGTGTTATCAGATACCATAGCTGCCGGGATTGAGGGTTTCGATGTTTGATGTTCTCGATGTGTTGAATTTGTTTATTGTGGGGTTTTGTGTGTTGTTGTGTAATTTTGTGTGTTATGTGGTTGAAATGAGATAGGAATTTTTTTTTAGTCGGCAGTTGGTTTTGGATGATTTGTTTGATTTGGATCACTAATGATTTTTTATTGAAATTGATGGTTTTTTGTGAGTGTCGGTTTCTTTCTTTTTTTCTTTTTTTTTCTTATTTATTTGTGTGTTATGAATGTGAGAGATGAGTGGGAGTGACGAATATAAGGGTAATATAGTCATTTCAAAGTCATATTGGTGAAGTCGGAACAAAGTTCATTGGTGAAGTATGGTAATAAAAAGTAAGTGGTTTTACATGGACAATTTCGAAAAGTGTGTGTCTATTTTATAGCTATTAACCTTACTTTTACACACGTAATTTGCTGTAACACCCCGAAAACACGGTCTAGCGAAAGCATACGAGTCATTGGGTGCCACAATCTTGGTATCACAACATAAGGTACAAAGAATGGTTTTTATTCCATTTCCTTAAAATAAGATTCATTAATTGAAAACCATAAATTTACATTAATGAAAGTAGTGCGAAAATAGGCCCAAAAGATATTTAAAGTGGTCCCGTTTATTCATCAGAATCGCCTATGACCATGCCCCTTGCCAAGCGTCTTCCAATAGTGAGCTATCGACTTAAACCTGAGAACATATGCTAAAAAGGTCAACTTACGCTGGTGAGTTCATAGGTTTAAATTCAATAAAAACATATTGGACATATAGGAGTTGATTTGCTATACAAGACCTAAGATAGATAAACACCGTTCACAACCGATCCTAACCGGATCACCAACCGATCCTACCCGGATCACAATCCATATCCCGCATCCAGGGATCACTCGGGCCCAACGACTCTAGTCCAGCACTGTCGTGGCAACCTCTAGAACAGTTGCCAACCCCGGACTAGGTCGAGGTAGAGATCTATTCTTAGCTAGGTAACGGTACCCTAGTCTAAGGCAACAACTACCGCACATCTATCTAAACAGTCAAGCACATAAGCAAATCCAAATAGTTGTAAAGGTCCAAAAACAGTAGCATGATTCTCACCCCAATTTAGTTAAAAAAAATGGAGATAAAAGTGGGGCTATGAAACTCACTTTAGCCACAACAATGCACTATTTACTATTAACACGACTGGCATCTAATGCTAATCTCCACGGCATCAAGATAGGTGTACGACGAGTACGATAGAATAGAAGTGACGCAACCTAATGCGTATACGATAATCTTAAAATACACCTCATATGATAAAGAAGTTGATAAAAGATAATGTGTCGTAGTTTTCGTGGATCATTCATGTCATTACTTTCAAAAGTTCATTATCGTTCCCAAAAGTTTATAATTAATATCTTGAAAGCTTAGCTTTAACGTTTCGTGTGGTGGTAAGAAACATAGACGCGACGTACAACTCACGCGAAAGAAAAGCAAACATCGATAAAATCGAGACATACAGACCATAACTCACGCCGAAAAGGGAAAAGACATTGACCAAGTTAAGAAATACCGACAATACTCAAGCTAGTCAAAGACTAGGAAACGACGACAACTATTTATATAAAATAAATAGGTTAATTAGTGAGTTTCGGTAATTCACCCAATAATCTCCAAACGTATATGTTTAATAATAAAAGACAAGTTTCTATCTATCGCTCAATTAATAAAGTTTTCTCAATCGTTATTCGTAATTATACAAGTTACAAGAAAGTACTTCATATAAGGTATATTAAGTAGTGTATTATAAATGACACGTTCGTTTATTCCAATGTTTGCAAATCAATACGACTTCAATAAGTTATATTAAAATAATATTTTTAAACAAGTTTATAAAAGCTAAAATGTGTTATAAAACACGAGTTACCATCGTATTTAATAAGGGTTTATAATAGATTAAACCATATTCGTCCATAATATATAGTTATATAATTCAATAGCAGCTTAGATGTTTAATAGAGTACAACATACCAAAACGTTTAATAGAGTACAACATACCAATCAATATAACTGTTATCAAAAAGTTTATAAAAGATATTTTGTATTTATAAAACACAAGTCGTTCTCGTAGTTGACAAAGGCTTTTAGTTAAATAAAACCATATTTGTCGATATAAAAGTCATTACGTGCTTAAGAAAACATGGACTATTGTCATAGTAAATAAAGGTTTATAATTACGCGAAACCATATTCATTGATAATATCTATCTAATTACCTCGTTATTTGTGATGATAAAATATTTAGACCCATTAAAGTCAAAATGTTTAACAAAATGTAATTCAATACTAATATAACTTATGTAATAAGCGTTATTCTAAATTTATAACCCGTAATTGATTCTTATAACGTAAACAAAATATTGATATCAATTACTAATTACGTAGCTTAGTTCCTTTAATATTACCACACTATTTTATAAGCACTTTTTAAATCAAGTCTAATATCGTGTGTCACGATAGTTCTATCCCATTATCGATATATAATTAATTCTTTACATTTTCCAAGTTTACACATTGATTAATTACTAGTTAACCGTCAAACTTATATTACTTCACCATTTCATAAGTTCTGATATCCCGTTATGTTGAAACTAACACAGACCTTGATAGATCTTGAGCTCGTGGATCGTTATGTATGCCTATGTAATCACAAGCACAATAAAAGACAATCTCTACTACTAATGTTTATCAGCGGAATATAAACACAAGTAAATAACTAAGAACTTCTTGATCCTCTATGGATCTTTATATTAATTAAAACTGAATTTTCAATCGATACAAAACTCTTTCTAATGTGTTCCTTTTATAGACAAGGAACCCTAAAACAATATCACTAAACCGTTTTCCAAGAAACGTATAATCATAAAACAAAATAAGATATACACAATCACTTCCTAATAAAGCTCATGTATATCCACACTAAATAAACTAAACACGGAATAAACACTTCCGCAGAAACAGATTAAGCACTATTATACTTCAGTAGATTATGTCTTCGGCAGAATCCACTTCACTTCAGTAGAAACACTTCCGCAGTAATATCAGCATAATCCAGACTTCACATAATTCCCAACAATCCTCCCCTAAACTGGAATTTGACTAGTTAAGTTCCAGTTTCTTGATAGATCTTACAGTACCAGAGGATTGAAGTATCTCTATGATGAAGAAACACTGAAACGCCATATCTTCGCAGCAACAAATGACAATAGGTACATCAAAACAGATTAGTTTCATACTATTCTCATCACATCCAGGTGTGTTAACTCCTGTGAGAGGTGAATCATTGAAAATAAATGGATTTGATGTCTCTTTACCAATAGCCATCACGACGGGAGTAGCCATATGTTTAAGTTCGTAAACTATGGTACACTGATAACCATCTGTGACAACCCGTACTTTCAGGTCATTCCTTGACACAATTCATGTCTCATTATTTCAACATTTATAGTAAACTTGGTTTACTTGTTTCAAATTCGCGTAACCTTGGAGGTTTAGCGGCGAATTCATGATCATGACATCACGTACATTTCATATGGACTATGATTAGTCTACATTTCATGGACATCATGTGCATCTCATTAGTACATTCACGACATTTCATTTCATCTTCAACGCGTAATTTTTATATTTAATAATCTTTATCGCGTGAGTTATTATTTTGTATATTTAATCCATTACTTTCAAAAATGATCCCGGTGTATTTTTTTAAACTTACATTTAGTTCATAAAAACTATATTTTTAGTTTTCCTAGTGTTTCAAATTTATTTGGTACTTAAATCGTTAAAGTTTAATTATTACGACGTTTTTCTTAAAAATTATACGATAATTATTTTATCACCCAAATTTCACAAGGAATGTATTTTTACAATTTTTATTATCTCAATACATTCTATTTTGAACTATTAAAAACTTACTTGTACCAAAATTCTACCATTTACCTTACAAGATTTATTTAACTTACACTTTTCTTTACAAATTCTACAAATTAAACACAAGTTTATACAAGTAATAAGAAAGAAAAAAAAAAATAATACATGAGACACAATCCCCCCATAACCGGCCTATGGGGGGGGATGTATCTTGAATTTTGTACTCAAAATCTTACTTATATATATTTACACACAATCTCACATTTACACTCATTTCAACCACAATAATTCAAGATAGATCAAAAAGTTTCTCTCTTCCTTTTGGCTTCTCCAAAACCGGCCACACCTTCAAGCTCAATAGGGATCAAAAGTTTTGCAAGATCAAGTCATTAACAACCTAGTTATACTCTATATAAGGTTTTGAAATAAAAACCAAGAGTATTTAGGCTAATCCTTGTTACTTTCACCTCATCATTTTCACTTGTAAGCTTGTTTTTATCATTTTCATGTTTCCTTTTCATTTTCATATGTTTCTTTTCATTTTTGGAGATAGTATGCATGTTATGTGATTTATACCATTTTTCATGATTTTAAGAAGTTATATATATATTTGTGGTCATCCTATAATTATTCCCATGGTATTCTTTGGTCTTGATGGTGATTAGGAACCCATGACACCCTAAGAAGGTGTATGGTAGGATTAGATTAGCTTTGGAGTTGATTTGAAGGGATTAGAATAGGTTTTGTCCGAGAAAAACTATTTTAATTACGTATATTTTACGTTCTGTCCTTGTTTCATTTTTCTGGAAAATCCGACATTTGATACGAAACTTTGGCCTTGATATTTAGAAAATATACTTTAAAACGAATCCGTGGCCGCTTGAACGGATAAAAACGGACTTATAACGAAGAAGTTATGGATTTTTAAAGTTTGACGACGAAATATATTATTTTCTGGATTTTCAGCAAACTGTTTTTAGTTTGTTCGGGTCAAAAACGAGCCTTAAGCTTCATAAATTATTTCGACTTTTCAAAAATATATTAGTTTACTTCGATACGAAGCTAAGGACGTATAAAACGTAGAAAACGGATTTGAAACGACAAAGATATGCACTTTTTCATAAACTTGCCGTAACTATTATTTTCTGAAAATCTATATTATTTTTACGTTACAAGTGTTACATTAACTGTAACGACCATGTTTGCGGCTGTTTTTAACCATGATGTGAAACTTTTTGGAACGAAATGTCTTCTAGTAAAATCAAGTTCACCGGCCATATTTTTCAAAACAACAAGCTGTTTGTAAAGCGGAGTTGTAGTAAATTAATTACGGTTGCTCAAACTTGGCCGAAACTCACTTTTTACTTAACAATTAGCCAAAATCACTATCTTTAGCCCTTATTATCTTTATGTTCGAGACCTTTTGGACGAAAACTCCTGAACTGAAACTTCTAGATATCGATACAAACTTTCCAAAACAGTCGAGTTCGTTCTCTAACGATCGACGTACACCATTTTACGACTAGTTTTCCAAAGCCATTTTTGTTAATTTCATGATATTTCCGACGACATTGTTTTACGACGAAAAGTGATAATTTCACCAAAAATCATTATAAAACCATTGTAGGATGACATTTTGACGTAAAAACATGTAAAGTGATTTTTGATTGGTCAAGACGTCAAACGAGTATTTTTCGACGACGAGTAATATTTTCAAAACCCGTAAATGGTATAAATAACATACGAAATGCATGCATAACATTACATTGCAACTCATGACATATCATATCATTGATAATAGGTCCCGGTTAAAGTTTCACATTAAACCTCGGTGTACTCACTTTTGCCATTATTCCAGTTTACCAAGTGAGTTCCATAGCCCCTGCTTTTACTTGTTTTCATAAATGTTTTGGGGGAGATACATGCTCAATTATTTTCATAACTATCATGATTATTTGAAACTACATGTTTAACTGAACTGAATGCTTAGTCATGCGTAGTAACAGTTTTGCCATATTTAGAACTTCCATACTATATTCATTGGACTGATGGTCTTGGTATATTCATTGAGCTGAATGTCTTGGGATTATCATTGGGCTGAATGTCTTGGGATTATCATTGGGCTGAATGTCTTGGGATTATCATTGGGCTGAATGTCTTGGGATTATCATTGGGCTGAATGTCTTGGGATTATCATTGGGCTGAATGTCTTGGGACTTTCATTGAACTGAAGGTCTTGGTAAAATTATGTCAAGTAACTAATGATACATTAGGTTATGCACTATTATGTGAATTCATTGGACATCATGCATTTGAACATAAACTTTACACATTTTGGCAATGGGTTGTGAACACACAGGTTGCAAGTTTTGTATGGGCGGAACTTGGAACTGAGTGGATTTTCAATGCCTTTGCTGCATAAACGATTTTGAAAGGCTTTACATTTCAAAACAAACTCTATGAACTCACTCAACCATTGTGTTGACACTTTTAGCATGTTTTATCTCAGGTATCTAAGGCATTCACTTCATGGCATGCATTTGGACACATCATGGAGTCGTGGTGACGACGCGTCTCACTTGGGTTTTACATACTTTAAAACATCGTTTGAATTGTAACAAACTTATTTCCGCACAAATTGATTTTCATTTGGGACCTATCTTTGTAACTCTGATTGTTCTATTAAATCAAACGATGTATTTTCCAAACGACACTTTAGGTCGTTCAATATAACTGTGATTGTGATGCTATGACAGTCAATCCCCAGGAATTCCATTCCGCTGCAAAACAGGTAAATTGGGGGTGTGACACCATCTGATTTATTGGCAAACCAGCAACCATATAAACGGATTTGAAATGTCTTTACCTGTAGCCGTTTGCTCAGGACTAGCCAATTCTTGGAATTGGTGAATTGAGAACCAAATATGGAAATCCAATGCCTTTACCACAAGCCATATACATGTGGGCTAGCCAATTCTTGGATTCCAAAAAGGAATAAACCATGGTGAATTGAAAACCATACAACACTCAGCAATTAAGCAGGGGTGGTTGCATACCCTATGATTTTTAGCAAATCATTACAGCTATCAACAGATTTGATGTGTCTTTACCAAAGTTGTACCCTTTGGACTAGCTAACTCTTTGACATACACAAAGTATATCAGGTAAGTTAAAAACCAATAAAAATATACAACAAACCTGCAAGAAAAGTGAGATAAAACCAAAAACACAATTTTTTTTTTTTTTTTTTTTTTTTTTTTTTTTTTTTTTTTTTTTTTTTAACTAAGAAAATAAAGAAAGAAAACAAATATTACAAAACAGCACAATCAAGATGAACCTTTGAATGATAGAAGCTGATTCTTAAGCAAACCAACACATTGCAAAGCATGAAGTTCATCATTTCCAACTGGATTTGGAGGCACTTCCAACTTGTGTTGCAGCAACCCTTCCATGAAATTAACTGATAATGGATAAAGCTTATCAGAGAGCATACACAAAATCATCCCACATTTAGTCTGAACCACATGAACACAAGGCAAAGGATAAAACTTCCAACTCTCAATCTCCCACTTATGAGAATTCTTCCAAATAGAATAACCTTTACCATTTGGAGAATGAGAATCAAACATAACCTGAAGATCACCCAACAGATATAAACCAGAACCAGTTGCTGAATGAGACTTATAATACTGAATGACATGATCATACAGCATCTTTAAATCATGTCTGGTCACCAAATGAAGAATTTCCTTCAAGAAATTGAACTCAAGAACAGTATTATCCAGCCTATAAACAGTGTTAAGCTGTCCAGCTTTCCAATCAATCAAAACCACATGAGTTTCTTCAGGAAAAACTTCCACAGATCCAACTTCAATAAAGGTAGTTTCATCAGCTTTGAGATCGAAAGTAGTATTCTCAGAAAAATGTTTCTTAGCCAATCTATCAGAACTCCTTGTAACAATGCTCTGCTGTCCCATATCAACAATGTTATCAGAATCAAGCTGTAGATCAGTCTCCTGAATCAGAGAATCACTTAGCTCCACACTGGACAACACTTCAGAAGAAACCAAATTAGCTTCAGTAGGAACAACCACATCAGAAGAAGGATTAGCATCAGAAGTTGTATCAGAAGGAACAACTGAAGATACCACCGAAGGCAAAACAGTATCAAAATTATCCACAATCTCAACTGTTTTATGTCTCTTGGCTGTAGGAACATCAGTCATTGAAGCAGTATTATCCAAATGAGTAGAAGAAGTAGAACCAGAAGAAGAAAACTTCATAACCATATTATACTGTCTAATCAGAGCATCATCCGACAAAGCATTGATTTGCTTCATTGACATACCAGAATTATACATAGCAGAATTCTTCACAACTCGCCTCATATAATTCCGCTTCTGAGCAACAGTCATAGGTTTTTCTCTTTTGGCTTTATTTCTTTGATCAATTAAAGCTCTTCGCTTTGCAGCAGATTCTTGCTTCCTTAGATTACCAAGTGCCACCATTTGATCCACAAAAGTATCATCATCAAAAGATGTGCCTAAGATCAGTTTTGCAAGATTTGGATCAGATGCACCTTGAGAAGTATATGCATCCCATTGATCATCAGTTATCGTAGGAAATAATACATCAAGCTCTAATTGCCTTTCAGGAGTCAAATTAGAATTATACTGATCTTGAAGGAATTTAGCAACAACACGACTCTTCTGCATATTCTCATAATTAGCAAACAATCTAGCTTGAGCTTGATAATCCTCATCAGTTACTATACCTGAATTAAGTATATCATCAATCACAGGGTCCTGTCCTTTCTCAGAAGATGTCTCAGCAGAAACAAATTCAGCAGAACCAATGGGAACTTCAGAAGGAATAATCAATCCCACATCAGAAGAAACAGGTTGAGACAATTCCTCAACATGTGTAGAGAAATCTTCAGATAAAGCATTCAACCTATACATTCTCCCAGCAATAAAAACTTCTTCATCATCTGCTGAAGGCGAAACATTTGAATGTTCTGGCATAGACAAAGTTTGATCATCAGAAGCAACTTCCTCCACTAGATCATCAGTAGATGCATCAACCATATGTGGCTCCTTTGAAGTATCAGCAGATACTTTGTTCAAATATTGTCTTCTTCTTTTGCTAGCATATAGAATAGGTTCCTTACTCTTTAAAGATTTAGCAATAGGAGAAGAAACATCAGATGTAAGTGCCACATCAGCCAATATCCCAAGAGATTTATGAAGATTCTCTTCATCCTCTTCTTCAGAAGAAATCAAACTTCTCTTTTTATCTTTCTGACTGAGCAATTTCTCCAAGTTTTCAACTTTATGCTCCAATTCCACAATCTTATAACCAAGAATAGACTTGGTATCTGCAAGTTCTTTCTTAAGACCAGACACCTCACCTGTAAGCTTGTTCATCAGAGCATATAATGAAGTAAGTGAAATCAGATCCTCAGCTGCATCAGATGATTGCTCAGTTGGAATTGGAACTTCAGTAGACTGTTCAGGAGCAACATTAACCTGATCAACATTAGAACATCCTTCACCAAATGCAGTCCTAACAGGACTTGGTGTAGGTAATCTATCAGAAGCAACTTGAACTTCATCAATTTGATCCTGAACTTCATCAATAGGAGCTTGGATAAGTGCTGGAATAGGACAAGGTCTCAGTGAATGTATAGATGCCTCAGCAACAACAGAAGGACCCTCATCACCATCTACTGAAATATTTCCATCAGTAGGATTGGAAGAAGGTAAAGCAACATTACTCTCATTAGCAGTTTCATTCTCCTGAGGTAACATGGCAGCTAACAAAGGAAAATGAATCCCTTCAAATTTAGTCCTCATTGTAGCAAATAACTTAGGAGTCAAAACACTTATGGGATGAAAAGCTTGGGTTTGTGTAGAAATATTCAATATCATCTGTAAGAACCTAGGGTACATCAAAAACTTACCCTTTTTCCTAGTTATATTTTCTACCATATTATCAAAGATATACTTAGAAAAATTATAAGTCAAACCCTTAGATAAGCAAACAATACCACATCCCATTTGTGTTGAAAACTGATCCCATCCTCCAGATTTGTTACTCATACACTGGAGCAACGTATGAACCAAGAACCTCCACATCGGACACAGCTTATTCTTTAACCACATATCTGTCCTCGTACTTTGATATCCAATCGCCTGAAGTCCTTCAAGTACCATCGTAGAATCTGAATTATAAACTCCATTCTCATCATCCAAGTGAAGTTGTCGTCTGATCAGTGCCTCTGTTACTACATACTCTTTTCCATCAACACTTGCAACTATCTCAGTATCACTTCTCTTTTCTGCCGACGCCCAGAATTGAGTAATCAAGGATTCATATATAGCATTTGGAGAATGTGTTAATGCATACTGAATCTTTGATCTTTGTAAGAATGAAATCATCGGCTTATACAATTCATCTCCTCGAGCAGTTCCAAGAAAAGCAACATTATTATGATCATGTTTAAATTGAAGCGCCATCGAAGATTTTGAAGATTAGGGTTACGAGTTTGCACAAAAGGAAGTGTTTTTAATGAGAGTAATAAGCGAATCACGTAATGTGGAGCGAAAGTATGCCGTAGAGAATAAATAGAAATTTCCCAATTTTGGTCAAAGTTGACCAAAGATGACGTGGATTTCTACTTTTACTCGAATTCACTAATAACTTCGGTAGAAACGGAAACCATTCTGCTGAAGTAGAACAATCAGCAGAAACAGATGACTTACTCTCGAAGCTTCAGTAAATATCTTTTTACTGTTTCACCCACACACATTAATTTTCTTACCACTTGAACCCGTCTATAAAACAATCCCAATGCACACTGACTTTTTCATCAAAAATTCCCAAATAATATTTCAAACCCTAATTCCTTCAATAACCCAAAATTAGCCACAATAATCATGAGTACCAAACATGAGATCATAGATCTCACAACAACATCCTCATCATCATCATCATCATCTAGTGAAGATACCAATCCATGGTTTCACTATTTTCCAAAACCATATCCACTACCAAAGAAGTCACCTTTCCTCTCCTCATCAGAAGATGAAAGTGTTGAGAAACCAAGTGTATCTGCTGAAGATTCTGATGACTCCTATAAGGAGGGAACATCTTACTCCCAACCCCCAGCACCTCGGCCTCAACGAAGGTCACGTGCCAAAAATCCACCACTCCCAGAAGATAGAGAGGTGGTTCTCGGTCTTTCTGCATCAGGTTTTGGTGCATCATCACATATCGTATAATGGAAGAACTTAAGGAGAGTGATGGGATGCATTTTGGTTGAAATGCATAGATGAAGCACAAAGGACACATTTGTTTTTCTCCATCATCATTTGTGGTCATTGTCATCATCATCGTTTGCATCAATCCATCCTCTCCATTTTGATCCTTAGCATCTGTTAGGGTTGGTTATGCTCATCATAAAGGCATAGCCAGCATTTAGTGCCAAAAGATGTGAGCCGTCATACTCATCGTGCTCATCTTTACAGCACATTAGATGTTGGAACGGATGCTATGTTATAGATTAGGACCATTAGATCATGTAGATGCTTTTGATGTTGCTAGTACTCTGTAAGCGATAAGCTGTAAACTATTTCTTGAATGAATGAATGATCTATTTGCTTCTGTACTTTATTTGAATGAATTATATAACTTTAGTACTTCAACTTCAGAGGAAACAAATAACACACTTCAGCATAATGGCTTCAGTAGAAACAAGCTTAAGCTTTCTTGACCATTTCTCAACTGATCAGGGACAACCATTCTGCAAAACAAACACAAAAACATACACAAACCAACAAAGAAACATACTAAATTTACATTAGCAGGTTAGAGTTAGTGAAAAACACTCAAATATACAAATTTACATAACAAAATGTGCAAAGTTATACACAAATCCTCCCCTGAGGCATATGCCTCCCCTGAGGCCTATGCCTCCCCTTAAACTTTGCAGTTAAGGATTAAGCATGCCAATATGGACCACAAGGTGTTGAAACCTTGGTCCTTCAAAAGCTTTTGTTAACAAATCGGCCACATTATCATCAGTATGTATTTTGACCACTTTTATCAAATTTTTATCATATGCATCTCTTATAAAGTGGTGCCTGATTTCAATATGTTTTGTTCGACTGTGAAAAACTGGATTTTTAACAATGCATATGGTACTTTGATTATCAATAAAAATAGTTGTGTTCATGAAATTATACCCATAATCCAACAACTGATTTTGAATCCAAAGAACCTGTCCACAGCAATTTGCAGCAGCCACATACTCTGCTTCAGTAGATGAGGTAGCCACAATAGTTTGTTTCTTGCATTGCCAAGAAATCAATCTCTTTCCAAGAAATTGGCAACCTCCAGTAGTGGACCTCCTATCCAGATTAGCACCAGCATAGTCACTATCACTATAAGCTTCCAACTTAAAAGGAGACTCTTTTGGGTACCAAAGACCTAGAAATGGTTGGCCTTTGAGATACTTAAAGATCTTCTTGACAGCATTGAGATGAGAAGTCAGTGGAGTAACTTGATGTCGCGAACAAACACTCACAGCAAACGTAATATCAGGCCTGGAAGCTGTTAAATACATCAAAGACCCAATCATAGACCTGTACAAATGGACATTCACAGGTGGATCAGCTTCATTGTTGGTCTTTGACTTTGGAGCTTCATAAGGTGTAGTGGCAGTCCTCACACCCTCCATACCAAACTTCTTCAATATGTCCCTCACATATTTGTCCTGACTGATAAAGATACCATCAGGTTTCTGCTGAACTTGAAGACCCAAAAAGAAAGTCATCTCTCCCATTGCACTCATCTGAAACTCTCCCTTCATAAGCTCCTCAAACTCCCTGCACCAAGCTTCCTTTGTGGATCCAAAGATAATATCATCCACATACACTTGCACAAGAATAATATCAGTGGAATTCTTCTTCAGGAAGAGAGTCTTATCAATTGCACCTCTTCTGTATCCGTGCTTCAGCAGAAATGTAGAGAGCCTAGCATACCCGGCCCTAGGTGCCTGATGTAGTCCATAGAGAGCTTTGACTACCTTATAAACATAGTTCGGATGATCTGGATCTTCAAATCCTTTAGGTTGAGTGACATACACCTCCTCTTCAATTTCACCATACAAGAAGGCTCCTTTCACATCCATTTGATAGACCATAAAACCCATATAGGATGCATAAGCTAAGAAAATCCGTATAGCCTCAACTCTTGCCACTGGTGCAAACACTTCATCATAATCGATCCCCTCCTCTTGTCTATAACCCTGGGCAACTAATCTGGCTTTGTTTTTAATGACAACACCTCGAGCATCTCTCTTATTCTTCAGAATCCATTTTGTCCCAATAGCATACTTACCATCAGGTAGTGGTACCAATATCCAAACCTGCTGATTTTGAAATTGTTGCATCTCATCCTGCATTGCTTCAAGCCAACTTGAGTCTTCAAGAGCCTGAGTAACACTAGATGGTTCCACTTGAGAGAGAAAACAAGCAAACAGACAATGTTGATAGTCTGTGTGATTGTCTCTCTGCTGATTTGAGACATAAGAGACAAAGGCCACCTGTCCATATTTAGAACGTGCCACAGTACCTCTTGTTCTAACAGGTGCATTAGGATCACCAATAATATTTGACTGTGGATGAACATTGTTGATCCTCGTTGTAGTGGTGGTGTTGACATCAATGGAAGACTCAAGATTAGTCACAGTAGGTTCAAAGTCAGTATCATAGGAAGGTGTGTTGAAGATGCCTGCTTTAGGTTGATGATGACCAAGATCTGAAGGTTTTGGAAACCTTGTATAGGGTTCACCAAGATCTGTTGACACTTTAGTAGACATAGGAGTAGAGTTAACATGTCTTTCAGCCGAATTGGAGATGTGAGGAGAAACAGATTCCCTTTCAGCAGAATTGGAGTTTCTGCCGAACACTTCATTTGAACTTTCTTCAACATTCCTCTCAGCATCTAAATTGGCTGCATACTCTTGTTTCTTCAGTCTAGCAAGGTCCTCAGCATAATAAAATTCATCTTCACCCACATCAGTATAATCTTTAGAAGTATCACCTACAAAATTGTTAGGAGAGAAGGAAGGCACTACAATGGGTTGTTCATCATCAGACCCACTGTCAGAATGAGCATCCAAAGTGTCTGTATTAGTAGCTGGAGATGCTTCAGAATCTGCATTTTGATTAGCCTTATGTCTAGCATAACCCAAGTAATCAGTCAAGTAATCAAGATCAAATGACCAAACATGACCCTGGCCTTGAACATTAGGCTTGTCTTCAAGATACCTCAGATTCAATGTCTCCTCAATTTTCTTTGCAGATACATTGTAAACTCTGTATGCCTTACTATGAGCAGAATACCCCACAATGTAACCATCATCAGCTTTCTCATCAAATTTGCCCAAAGGATCACTGGTATTTAAAATTGTCACTTGACAGCCAAACGGTTTAAGGTAATGAATAACAGGAACTTTCCCAAAAAGAAGTTCATAAGGTGTTTTAAGATGTGGTCTAGTAATGGACACTCTATTGAGTACATAACAAGCTGCACCAACAGCCTCAGTCCAAAACATGGTTGGAAGTTTAGAGTCTGCTAGCATTGATCTTGCAGCCTCTATTAAGGTTCTATTTTTTCTTTCTGCCACCCCATTTTGTTGAGGGGTTCTTGGAGTGCTATAGTCCCTTTTGATTCCCTTTAACCTGCAGAGTTCTATTAGAATGGCATTTTTGAACTCTGTACCATTATCACACCTAATTCCTTTCACCTTCTTGTTTAACTGATTCTCAATAAGGGTAATGAAGTCTTTCAATACATCAGATGTTTCATCTTTGGTCCTTAGAAAGAATACCCAACAAAATTTGCTAAAACCATCAGTGACCACCAGACAAAAATATTTATGATCAATGCTTCTCACTTTAGTTGGACCAAACAGATCCATATGAAGCAGCTGAAGAGGTTCAGTAATAATGGTTACTGCTGTAACAGGAACACCTTTGTATGAGGCTCTGTGCTGCTTTCCTTTGTTGCATGCAACACAGTTATGATTATTGGTGAAAACTTTGACAGGAAGACCTTGAACAAGGCCCAGCTTAGAGAGCTGGTTGATGGTTTTGAAATTGACATGGGCCATCCTTCTGTGCCATTTGGTGGACTCATCCACAGATGCTTTAGCTACCAAACATGTTAAGTCACCTGCTGGTTGGACATTAGTTAAGTTGAATGTATAAAGATTATGACTTCGAGGAACCTTCAGTAGAATTGAAGTATCTTCTGGGAGTTTGAAGTCTTTAGACAGCACAAGACATTCATCCTCTGTGAAGAGTACTTTGTTCTTAGTGTCACATATTTGTGAGACTGAAAACAAATTGAAGTGTTGAAGTTCCTTAACATAATAAACATTCTCAAAGTCCAGCTGAGGTGTTTTGATGGTCCCTTTTCCAGTAATTTATCCATCACTTCCTCCAAAGGTTACATTACCTCCTCCTTCAATAGGTATAAAATTATGCATCATGTCTCTGTTTCCTGACATACTTCTAGAACAGCCACTGTCAACAATTCCAATATCTTTATGCTTGAGGGGATGATCCTACAACAACAACAAATATACAGAATATTAGTACACTATGGAGGCTCAAGTCATTGCTGACTTGAACCTGCCTTGTGGATCATATGAGTTATGCCATGTAGAAGTATAAGATCCACTATTGTTCTTGGGTTTCCAATGAAACTTAGGCCTCTGTTTATTCCAAGAACAACCTGCTGAGGTCTTGACAGCAGTGTCCCAGTACCCTTTCCAATCAGTCATAGGGTTAACATATCTAGGCCCATAACCATTTTTAAAATATTCACTGGTTGGTTGAACATATGGTTTTCCAATTGATCTTCTCCAAGGAAAAGATGTATTATAATAAGAAGCTTGTGGAACATAAGGTTGTATATCATTAACATTGGTCCACATTGATCTAGTATTCCTAGAAGCACCACACCTACTCATTCTTTGCTCATGATAATCACAATCCTTAATTAAATGGGATTTACTTCCACACACAAAACATTTCTTCTGAATAGAAGATTTATTCAAACCAAAAGAAGTATTCTTACAAACAGAAGTATTCAAACCAAAATCATGAAAAGAATTGTTTTTAACAGTACTAGTATGCAAAGAATTAAAAAGTAAGTCTTCAGAGGCAACTGTCTTGGAAGTGGATTCCTTGGCAGCAACTCTGTCATACTTATTGGTAGTCTTGGGTGCAGGCAGGGGTGAAGACTTGGGAAGGTCAGACTTGTCATTTGAATCACACTCTGTAGACCCTTGCTTAGAGGACTTGTCACTGTTAACACAAGAGATCAAGTCATTAGTAGAAGTATTAGGGTCTGGCAAGTCTCTTGACTTTTTGCCATACAGATGGTATGATCCATCAAAGTCTTTAAGAGTGGAAAGGTCAATAGGCATATGCTCACCTCTAATTGGTCCACGTACAGCATGTAGGTCACCTTCTTTCACAAAAT
The DNA here is from genome assembly GCA_019973895.1 of Chrysanthemum seticuspe. NCBI lineage: Eukaryota > Viridiplantae > Streptophyta > Magnoliopsida > Asterales > Asteraceae > Chrysanthemum > Chrysanthemum seticuspe. The sequence goes on along the minus strand of BPTQ01000002.1, from coordinate 6,142,311 downwards.
TAGCTAATTTGGCTGGTGTAGATTTACGTGTGTCGTCCCTAGCTTCTAAGCCTACATATTTCTTAAAACCTAAAGCCACTGTGGAATTGGTAGCTTGACTACTATAAATGAGACTAGCCAACTTGTTACCATTCATCATCCATTCATTATTCCTAGCAATTTCCTCCTTAACTTTCTCCTTAAGCTCTAGATTTTCTGACTCTACATCTGCTCTTAATTTCTCAGACCATTTTAATTCATTTGTAGCACATTCGAGATCTCTTTCTAAAACACCTATTTTCTCAGCATAAGCTATCTCATTCTTCTGAAACCAAACCTTTTGTCTTTCTAGTGTTTTTAAAGCCTGTTTATAAGCTTCTACTTCCACATAGCATTCATTATATTTAGGTTCCATAATGTCATAAGCTTGTTTGAGTTCATTATAACGTTCACTACAACCAAACAAACAGTTTTGTACCTGAGAGATACCCATCAAGGCAATCTGATCATGCCTATCTTCCGAAGTATAGCTTGCAATCAACCCAACATTATCAGGCCCATCAGTATCATCCTCCTCATGTTACTTCCAGTCCACATTGCTATCCAGAGTGACCAAAGCAGCTGAACCCTTTGACGTTCCTGCCTCCTTCTGATACTGCTGATAAGAAGAGTATCTTGTCTCATCACCAGCTTTCCTGTCTTTGCATTCTCTGGAAAAGTGACCCATCTGTTGGCATGTGAAGCATTAAACCTTCCTCTTGTCAAACCTTGCTGGATCTCGTCCTTTAAAACCAAACCTTCTGCCAGTTCTGCGTTCAAAGTTCTTGATATCCATGGAAAGCATGGCTAACTGCCACTTCAGCTTCATCTCTTCCATCTCAATAGGGTCCACTTGATCCATATCTTCATAAGCCAGATCCTGCTGAGGATCATAATCAGCAAAGAAAGATCCAAGAACATCTTCCATGAATCCACTTGATCTAGGATGAGAGGTTGATGAAGGAGCTGCATGAGATGTTGAGGGATATGGGCTTGGACCATAGCTAGACTTAGGAGTAGAAGCTCCAACAAAAGCAGTATGACTTGCAGAAGAAGATGATCGAAAAGGGCTTCTTACATCATGTTCAAGAGCTTTAAGTTTGTTGTACAGCTCATCAAAGGTAAGTATATCCAACCCACCTTTAGCTTTTAAAGCTATGCTTACATGTAGCCAGGATGGAGGTAATGACCTCAGAAACTTAGAGTTACAGTCATCATTATCTGGCTTTGCCTGTAGCTGATTCAACTGACTTAAAATCTTGTGAAACTTATCATAGCCCTTGTGAATTCCTTCCTCTTCAGAGATCTGAAAGTCCTGAAACTGTTGTCTAAGCATGGACTTCTTCAGTCTTCTAGACTCCTCATTCCCACCGAACTTCGCCTTAATTGCTAACCATATATCCTTAGCATCTTGCATGAAGTGAAAATCACTCAAGTGATCCTCAGGTATAGCTTGCAGAAGAATAGTTCTGACCTTGGTTTCTCTCTGAACTGCCAGCAACTCTTCAGCAGTTTTGGGAGGAACATTCATCATATTACCAGCAGCATCCGTGGTAGTCCTCTTCAAACTGTTCCCCTTCAGAATTATCTGCCATAGATTCCAATCAATGTTGGAGATCCAGTTCTGCATCTTCATCGCCCAAAGATCATATTCCTCCCTTTTAAGGTAAGGAAACTTAGCATTGCTATTAGCAAGACTTAGTTGTTGCAGATGGGTGGAGTTCTGGTTGTTGGTGAGTTCAGTATCAACATCTGAACCAGGCATGATGATTTGTTTTGGTTGTATTGGTGTTTAGAAAAGCTTGTCCTTAGTATCGTAGAGACTCTCACGAGGCTCTGATACCACTTGTTGAAACTAACACAGACCTTGATAGATCTTGAGCTCGTGGATCGTTATGTATGCCTATGTAATCACAAGCACAATAAAAGACAATCTCTACTACTAATGTTTATCAGCGGAATATAAACACAAGTAAATAACTAAGAACTTCTTGATCCTCTATGGATCTTTATATTAATTAAAACTGAATTTTCAATCGATACAAAACTCTTTCTAATGTGTTCCTTTTATAGACAAGGAACCCTAAAACAATATCACTAAACCGTTTTCCAAGAAACGTATAATCATAAAACAAAATAAGATATACACAATCACTTCCTAATAAAGCTCATGTATATCCACACTAAATAAACTAAACACGGAATAAACACTTCCGCAGAAACAGATTAAGCACTATTATACTTCAGTAGATTATGTCTTCGGCAGAATCCACTTCACTTCAGTAGAAACACTTCCGCAGTAATATCAGCATAATCCAGACTTCACATAATTCCCAACACGTTATAACATCCGTTAGCTCTAATATGTCAATTTTAGTATCCGTATTATTCAAACCCAAGGTTTTATTTGAAACTTACAAATGTTCCAAGTTACGATAATTTAATAACCGTGTTAAGTCACTTATCCGCTATTTGCCATCATTACCTATTTAACTCATTGTTAATAAACACTTATCATGTACAATTTACCCAAACAACTCAAAATATTACTTGTTTTGTATTCATTTCAACCCGAGATTCAAACTAAAACGTGTAAGCCAAGATAAACAATCAATAAATGGGTATCCGAGTCAAACGTGACCCGAGCGCGACATAACACATCTAAACACCCTAACTTAACCAATTATTCTCAAATAAATATCAATCGTGACAGATTTGACCCGTGACCAATAACTGATCCGGACACACTTGCACCACGAAAACAAAATAATATGACATGTTTACCACACGAAAATTAGCCCAACCTGTTTTGTCCCTTTTTATCTCACAAAAGCATTTGTAAACTTGTTAAAACGAGATACAAATCAAACCCGCGACGACTTAATCCCGACTCCACTTATACCCCATCTAATAAGTCCAAGACATTGGTTAAAATAGAAAATAAGCTCGACACCATTACTGACCCGACACCAATGACCCCATACGGTCCCTTGACCCGAGAACAACCAGAAATCGACCAAGACAACATCTTGTTAACATTTTCTTACCACACGAATCATTATCAAAGATGTTTTAATCCATTGTTATCAAATTTCAAAAACCATTTTTAAATTCGTTTATATCTATAATTCGTTAGTTGTCTTATGTCCACGAAAAATATACACAATAACATAACGTATATACACTGGATGTATATGAAACGGGTTACAGAAAAAGAAATAGAAAAGTGACAATAGTGATGAGACTCATTTTACCTTGAGAGAAAGAGGAAGAGCGAGGGCCGTGATGGTGTCTTTATGAGTACTACTCGTAACCAAGACCAAGCAAGACCCCTTTCAAACGTTTTTACCCTTGAAACCCTAATGATCTGAATCTATATTTCAAGATTTCGAGCGCGTTAGAATGAATTAAGGTGCGTGTTGCATGATATTAGAACCACAATGACTGGATCTATTGATTGAGGTGGGTGGTGTAATTTTTGAAGGTGGCCGGAAGTTGGCCGGAAAACTTGACGGCACCAGAACCCTAATTGGGTGGCCGGATTTTTAGAGAGAGAAGGGGAGAGAGATTTGTTTGTGTATGTTTTGTAGTGAGAGAAAGGGCGAGGTAAAAATGAGAGAGTGGTGAGGAGGTGGGGTATATATAGTACTACGAGGGACCAAAGTTGTACACTTGAAACACAATGGGCTGCAATGAAAACTATCACAAGGACCCTAGATGTAACTTTGTAGAACTTTCGATATATTAGATTCGGGACTCGTTTGAGCTAGCAAACAAATGATTCGTGATTCGAGAGTTACGCCAATGTTCTTAAAATATTATTTCCAATAAAAACGATATATAATACTACTCGTATCTCAAATAAATTAAAACGATCGCTCTAATCGATGTTTCTTCGAAAATGACGCATCGAGGAATTTACGAGTTGTCACATCCTCACCTCCTTAAAAGGAATCACGTCCTCGTGATTCAATTCAAGTCATCCATTAAAGTCTAGAAGGGGTGAGTGCAAAAGCACGAGGGTTTATCTTCACGTTCCCTACGTGAATCTAGGATCTTACTGCGAGTTTCTATGAACTTCGAAGACAGAGAGGCAACTTTACCAAAGTTGCTAGGTTTCATCATCTATGGTTTCGATAGGTCAACGAAGTTTAAACGTCCAAAGATTAGGATTTCCTAAAGGGATAACGATTTCCTTATCGCCTTTCTTCCTATTACGCATGAAATGTTGGGAACTCTACTGAGTCTCGATGGTAGCTTAAGGATTTTCCAAAGGATTGATATAGCGGGGATTAAGTTTTCACATTTACTACTCGCTTCACATAATCTCATGGTGGATCCGTAAGCTTAATTCTAGGTTATCTCGGAGGGTTCAAGAGATTTACGTCATCTATGTCTCCAAATGGTTTTTGAGTAACTTACATATCCATCACAACTTAGAACGGTTTCCTTGGTATCTTCTTAAATAGGTTCAGAGTTGGTAGGTTGGGTATTTCCATTTCTACCCAACAATCGGGATTGGCACTTACGACCATAAAGGATCTCTTACTATGCCTTTGAGGTACTAAAGTGATAGGTACGGTTATAGGAGAAGTTGGCCAATGGAAGGTGTCTATCCCAACCATTGTCAGACTCGAGAGATGTCGATAAGAAAGTTTGGCCAACGAGAGGTGTCTATCCTAACCGTTGCCAAACTTGATAGGCACGCTACGTGTTCTACTAGGGTTCGAATGGTCTCTTTACTTCAGCCATTAGTCTGGAGATGATACACTGCACGCATATCCAGATCGGTTCTCTTGGCTCTAGGAAGTGATAGATGAAAATGGGTGTGTTGCTATGGCTACAATCAGGAAAGGGTAGAAACCAACATTTCCTAAAGCACATGGTTTCCTTTACGTGTGGAGACGCCTATTTGTGTATTTCAGGTTTTTCGATCGCACTTCATCCTTAACGAGTATCGGAGTGAGTTAAAGGTTGAGGAAGGAGAATGATGAGTGTGTAAATACTCATCATTTTTAGTCAAATCTGAACTGCAAAACGTTTAAAAATGCTCAGAAATGCATCAAAATACTGAAAATATCTTAAAAATGCATTTTATATGTTTCAGATGCAAAATGTTCAAAATCAGATGAAAAACGAGCAAAGTTTGCATAATTGGCAGTTTCAGTCCCCCAACTTTTAGAAAATGGCAAAATCAGTCCCTAGGCATTTATTTTAAAAGAAAAGTCACCAAAGGTCCTTTTGGAAACATAAATTATCATATTTAGTCCTTTGGTGAAAAATCTAAAAGTTTTGAGAAATTACAGTTTTGGTCCCTGGATTTTTAAATGGTCAAAATTAATCCTTGGAATTTCAAAAATGTCAAAATTAGCCCTTGGTCTATTAAAGTTTGGCAAAACCAACCCTTTGACTACATCTTCATAATTTACATGTTTGGTCCCTGGAATTTCAAAAGTTATACTTGTGGTCCTTATGTGTTACTAAGCCAAACCAATCAGACCAAGTTATTATCCCAAGCCCAAACCTAAACCCCTTGGCCCAATCCATTTACCCGGTCCAAACCCATGACCCGACCAAACCCAATGTTTAAACAAAACAAACCCGCCCCCCTAAAACCTGTCATCCCCGACATTTGTGTCTGCAATCCCTCACCTCCAGCAACCTAAAACCACCCTACACCACCCTTTGTCTCCCCTCACCTCACCTAACAACCCATCGCATTAAATGCGCCCCTTCCCTGTCTCTAATATCAAAACAGAAATTTGGCGCCAAAACCATCAAATGGCCAAGATTGATCCCAACACATCCAACGGTTGATATTGTTGCTGGGATCCACTCAGAAAGGTGAGAGAATCAAGTTTGAGCATAAAAGGAAGCAGAAGAGGCTAGTGAAAAGAGAGTTAGATTATTTTTCAAAAATAGATGTCGTTTTGTATTTCTTTAGCTTAAAATAGTTCCTTAGTTGTTGTTTTCAATTTCAGTGTATCAAAGTACTTTACTCAAGTGTATTGCAACTTAATTTAAGTATCAATTCAAGCCTAAGTTCAATTTCCATAACTTATGTCACTGTTGAATTTCTCATTCTCAAAATCCTATGTCAAATCTGTGAGCAGTTTAGTTTTAAGCTCAAACAAGCTCTAATAAGCTTGTTAAAGCTTTGTATAAACTTACATTTACATTTCAATCACTTTTGAACATTGGTCAACAAAAGTCAACTTGGAGCAAAATGGGTGCAGAAATGGAAATGGGTTGGTTCAGAACTTGAAATGGGTAGAATTGGAAGCAATGGGTTGGATTTGGTAGGTTAGTGTTCCTGGTTTCATAGTTGGCAAGCCATAGTGGCTAGGGACCTTTGTAAGTGATTTTCACAAAATCTTGCATACAATGTATTTGTATCCATAATTTGTTAAAACCTGTTTTAATAGTTGTGTTTAAGTGAAATAAGTTTAGTTTGATTAATGGTTTGTGCTTGTTCAATCTTTAGCTTAGTTTTTGTTTGATAATCAGTAATTAAGGTGTGTTTGGTTTACTGTCATATCTGTCCTAGTAGTGCATTCAGTGTTAGCTTGTTGTTGGTTCAAGTTTGTTTTGTATAAGTAAACTCAATTGAGTCATTAAAATTGAGCCTGCAACCTTTAAAGTCAATATTTCTTAAAATATGTCTTATTGTGTGATCTGTTGTAATTTTGGATGTGCAAAATCTTGTTTGGTGTTTAAAAGACTTAGACAAAGCTGGCATTAAGTTCATTTCATCAACATACTTCAACATCATTCATAAAATTGGAATCAAGTTTCATTTTAGTCAACTTTACAATCTGCTTCAAAAAGTCAAAAGGTGTCAAAAATTGGATTTGTGCAGATATTGCAGCAGTTGCACAGGGTTCAGTAGAGCTTTTTAGGGTCTCATTTTTGGTATATAAGCAGTTGGCTAGGAGGTCTATAAGACCTCATATCTGTTGTTAGCTAAAGATCTCTGGATAAGCTTGTGCATAAGCTCAAAGTCAGGTCCTAGTGCCCTGCTCACAGGGCTCAGTTTACATTGAGCTTTTCTCAGATCTTGCAGGCTTGTCTCAGGGCTCAATAGAGCTTGTCTAGTGTTGCTTTTTGGTTTGCTTGATCTCAACCAGGTCTAGAATAAGTTCCAACTTGTAGTTTTTAGTTTTAGCTTGATTTGTAACTTGTGCTTGTGCTTAAAGTAGGTACCCAATTCTGTTTTAGCTTATACTCAAAATCATCAAACCTGTGTAGATTGCTATTTAGTAGTTAAGTGTTGTTCTTTTTAGTTAATTTAGAGTAACTTTTGCATAATATTGCTTCTGTAATCAGTGTGGTGCTTGTTTGTGCTTATTTGGCTTATTCTAGTGCTTATTCATAAGCATATTTCATAGCAGTTGCATTTTTCTCCATACAACCTACTGTTTTTCCAATTTTCCTAGCTTTTTAATATTATTTTAGAGTTTTCCTGAAATTTTCAGATTTTTCTAAGTTGATTTGCTATTTTTCTTAATTTAAATTAGTTTTTAAGCACTTTTAAGTAGCTTTTAATACAAAAAATTCAGAAAAGGTTCAAAAAAATAAGTTTTCATTTTTCTTAGGTTTAGATAAATATAAAAAGTAAAAAAAAGTAATTTTCCAGATTTTTCATAGTTTATTTTGTAATTTTTAGTAATTTAATTAGTTTAAATAGTTTTTAATTCCTAGAAAATAGAAAAACATTCAGAAAAATATAAAAATAGTTTTGAAAATTCTATTTTGATATTTTAGACTTTTTCAATTCATAATTTTATTTTTCTAGCTTTATTTCCTAATTTCTTGTATTTTAGTTAATTATTTAATAGTTAAAAATAGTTTTTAATTAGATAATTAGTTTTAAAAATAATTTTCTTTTTCTATAAATTTTCTTTTATCATTAGGTTTGTAAAAACATCATTTTCATATTTTTAGGATTAATATTGATTTAGTTTCACGTTTTTATTTGTACGTCGCGTAGTTTTTAAATTAAGTTTTGTAAAATCATAAAAACAAAAACATCATTGTAAAAATAGTGATAGCGTTTATTTAATATTTTTTATCTTTTTAATTTCCTTTAATTTGCATTTAAGCCATTGTAATTTGTTTGCTATTTCTGTAGTTATAATAATCTCAATTCCCTTTTTCGTTCAAATTTCTCGATCACTATACGTTGATTGATCCATTGCATAGCTCGCTGGGACATAACGACCCGGGGAGACTCTATACTCCTCAGATCTTCATTGCATTCGTTCCTGAGCAGTTTTAAGCTTGTTACGGTCTACCATTCACAAGTGGTAGGCTTGTGTGATTTAGCTTGACTGTTCTGGAGCGCATCAGAGAATTAGGTGTGTACTAACCAAATGAATCTCATATATGGAAAATGAATCAAGGGGATTTCCCTTTTTCCAATAGAAGTGCCATAGTGGAAAGAATGTAAGGAGCTAGAGTTCGAAGGTGAGGTATAGCTTATTGGAGCAAGTCACTTTACCAGAGGGAGAGGATTGAGTACTCTCTCACCTCCTTAAAAGAAGATATCGGGGTTCCCTAGTGTTGCTATAACTATTTGAGGAGAGACGAGCAATGTCGTCCATACTTTCCATTTTACTAATTAGCGGGAGGTGAATAGGTTGGTAAGAATACTAACAACCACTTAGGTAAAGGCGGGGATCTACTTCCAAAATTTCATCTATGGTGTAGCTTATCGTTTGGTGAGAGGTTCGAAAGGTTAGCAGGTGCTTCCCGAAGGATGAGAGAAGGATTATGTGGTTGTCCTAGAGAATGTGGTTCAGGTTTCTCCTTAGGATTTCAAGATTTCTGCTGAGCACGGAATTTCTATTAGATGAGAAGTCTAGGAAGTTCAGAGTATGTCTCTATTGTAATGTGCTGATTGCTACAAGCAACCAGTTGGTTGACTTAATATGATATCTAGATTAGAGGCGGAAGGTAAAACTCCTAAAGAGAGAGCATTGGTTACTAACCACAGTCAGTCGATTGACTCATTGGTACACTTAACACTTAGCACAGAAGGTTTCAAGGTTCAACTCCAAAGTCATAATCTCCAAAAGAGGTTCGTCTATCAATCAATATCAATTCAACTCCTAAATACGAGTGAAGGTTAACGGCTCTAAGTTGGTATGCTAGAGAATTTCTCATCTATGGTGTGTAAGGTACATCGTTAGGTTGGCGTAGGTGGTGCCACAATCGGCAGTAGGATGCAGCAGACTATAGTTGATAAAAATACTGTTGAGGGTTTAACGTTGCTAGAGCAACATCGACGGAACAATTTCTAAGGATAATCCTCGGTGAACAACTTCACTAAAACAAGTCGTTAGATCGTTATCGATAGGGGTACCTAAATAGAGGATAAGGTACGACATCAACAACACGTAAGGTACTACCTTAACTGAAGGCTGTTGGCGAAGCAACGTCGACCACAACATTATCGGTTTAGGAAATGAGCAACGTCGACTAGATGACGTCGCTAAAATCAACATCGACTGAATAGTAAGGTTTCAGAAGTTTTCTCAAAAATCGGTTCAAGACTAGGCTTGAGGTATAAGTGTCGGTAACAGGGTTACCAACGAAATGAGGCTATATGACAAATCCACGGTGTTACTACTGAAACGATGTGGAATGATAATTCCAACAAGATTACTATCAAAATACGGTGGAATGATAATTCCAATAGGGTTACTATCGCAATGCGACCGGATGACGTTTCGAGATCGAAAACTGATTAAAGGTCGAAAGATGATTTTAACAAAGTTTTCAACGAAACGGAGCCGAATAATAATTCGAGGCCAAATAATGATTCGAAGTCAAATGATGAGTTAAAACTCGGAACGAGATCAAAATCAGAAAATCAAAAACCCAAGGACCAAAACCCAAAACCGAATCCAAATTAGTCAAGACCAAATCCAAAACAGCTCAAAAAAAATTTCAAATGCTCGAATAAGATCAACGAGGCTTATGTCGAAAAACAATTCGGGTGAAAAAAGTGCCAATCAGGTCTCACCCGACTTATGGCGAACTACGCTCAAGTGTTACAATCAAGAATTTCACAAAAACGGAGACGTATAGTGATGCCAGAAGTGTTACGATTCAAGAGGTGTTACGATGCCAGTGTGTCGTGTGTGAGTGCGAGCTTTCATGATGTTTGGTGAGTGTGAGTGTGCGAGTCCACCTAAAGTTTATCATTCTTAAAACCAATCTCTAACCCGAACATAATTTTGTTATAACAATTCCCAGTATTTGCAAAATTCACCTCTGAGACGGACATAGGTGATCAGTCCATGTCCTACTGTCTCTGACTGAATATAGGTAATCAGTCTATATTCATTCGAGGTTCGATGAATTTTTATTAAGCATGGTACAACCAATTATTATAACCAATTCTTAATATATATTCCCAACTTCAATGTTATATGCCCAAAATGTATTCATTTTCTTATCTCAAAAATATCTCGTTGCTCCACTTAGTTATTAGCGTTAGGTATCATCGTGTGTGTGTGTGTGGTATCGACTCGACAAGACACCATGAATACACTCAAATAACCACAATGCGACTCGTAATGACACAATGAGACGTCTAAATGATAAACTTTATAGTTTAATAAGTTTCGGAATAAATAGTTAGATCTTATCGAATTCGTCAACTCGATAAACTCAACCATTTATTCATGTCGCTTATTATCCCAAAACCAAACACATCCTAACGAGTCATAAGGATAATTCACCCATTAATAACGTTATCCTACGTACATAGCGGGCGCCTATTAGGTTCGTCAACCTAATAAGTCCATTATCCACGTGGATCGACGCTATTAATGTTAGGTCATCCGTAACCCACGCACAACACATAAATGACATTAAATATTCATAAATGACACCCTTCGATAAACGTGCCCTCGAAACATTTAATGACTCATGTATTACAAAACATTTATATTTTTAAACGTTGGTTCCCTTTTTAAAATGTCGAATAACAAAGCGAGCCTTGTTATCAAATGCTTAGTGCAAAACCATTTATCATCTATATCTTCTAGTACCATTTACTAGTATATATATATATATATATATATATATATATATATATATATATATATATATATATATAGGGTAGGGTTAAAATGAAAAGTTTCTTATAATGAAAAGAATGAGAAGGCATGTGGAGGTGACATGTGTCACCTTTGCCACATCACCATGCCATGTGTCACCCCCACCCACCCCCCCCCCCCCCCGCAAAAAAAAATTCCCGCCAAAATTTTATTACTGCATCATAGTTATAAAAATACTGCATCACAATCATGATTATGATGCAGTAAATTTATAACCGTGATGCAGTAACTTATAACCTTAATGCACTAATAAGTTTTGGTGCATCTTTATTATAAGTTACTGCATCATTCCACAAAAGGTGTAGATTGGCGGGAACACCCTGACCCCGGGTGAATTTTGGCACCAGCCATTGTCCACCCCACAAGGAATAGCTCCGGCAACTCTCCTGGCCTAGTGGGGCACCAACTGGAGTGAGCCCGAGCCAAAACTCAGACCCTTAAGCTCTTATTCCACAAAGTCTCTCCAGTGTGCCCATAGGTTTTGCAGAGGTGGGTACCTATATGAAGCAAATGCCAAGGATGAGACTTGAATTTGGGTCAATTTACTCAAGCACAAGTGCTCCAACCATTGGACTAATGCTCCATTGGTAAGTTACTGCATCATAGTTAATAGTTCAGTGCATCAACTATGATGCACTAAAATCAAGGTTATAACCTTAAATGCACTAAAATCATGATTGTGATGCAGTAACAGAGTAACTTTATAATTGTAATGCAGTAATTTATAACCTTAATGCACTAAAATCATAATTGTGACGCAGTAACTTATAACCTTAATGCACTAATAAGTTTTGGTGCATCTTTATTATAAGTTACTGCATCATAGTTATATAGTTAAGTGCATCAACTATGATGCACTAAAATCAAGGTTATAACATTAATGCACTAAAATCATGATTGTGATGCAGTATTTTTTTTGGCGGGAAATTTTTTTTTCGGGGGGTGGGGTATGGTGATGTGGCATTATGATGTGGCAAATGTGACACATGTCACCTCCACATGCCTTCTCATTCTTTTCATTATAAGAAACTTTTCATAATAACCCAAACCTATATATATATATATATATATATATATATAAATTTCGATATAATTTCAATATAAATTTATTCGTTTCAATATAAATTTCAATATAAATTTCGATATAAATTTCAATATAAATTTTGAGTCATTATTAGTTTCGAGTTCCCAAGTCCGAGTCATGGCTCTCGGCTTTTACACCTCATATTGTTCAATATATACTAAAGACCAAGATACGGCATTGTCGGGGTCAGTCGAGACTAGAAAGTCACGATATCGCCTGACGTAGCGCAAGGTTGACATATATATCATTAAGTACAAAATAAATAATTTTCACAATTCTAATTAATCCTCCAAACAATCTCATACCAATCTCGCCTTGGTTTAAAAATGCGCGAATCATTGCGTAAATTGCGTGCATCATTGCATTGCTTTTAGGATTTCGCATCATGATGCCTAATGCGAGGCCATCCCAAAATGCACTCGCATTATACCGCAATTTGCCGCATTTTTGTAATGCTAGCAACGATCGAAATTGTCGCAATATGGAATTTAGGTCATTTTGAAAAAGTAAACAATTTAGAAGAAGATAAAAATATTTTAATGTACTTTGAAAAATAGAAGTTGTTGAAAGACGTCTAAAACAAACACAATAACAATATCCAAATAACCCTTCGGTTCAAAATCATGCACCATTAACATGATTTGAAATCTTACAAACAATCATTTTATTACAGCTTCATGTTATGCAATAGTTCATATTGTTCTTTGATCATAAATTATCATATATGTTAAATAGTTGAGTTAGAAATCATATGTGTGATTAAAATTTGACTAAAATATTTAGTTGTTGATTTGGTAATGAATAAATTATGCTTTTTAGGCACTGGTATAAGTTATCAATATACCTTTAACACATTATAATATCATGTCATCATGTATATGTATAGAATAGACTTGAATTGTTCATGTTCAATCGCATTACTGCTAACAATAACAAGGATCTAGAAATTATGGAATTCAAGATCTTAAAATTAAAAATAAATTTACATGTCCATCTTGTTCGAAAGTAATTAAAGAAGGAGTTTAAAATTTTAGTTGGAGTTTATAATGTTGTTTCTAAGTATTTTATGTTCTGACTTTGTGACTTATATGTTTTACAAATAGATTATTTGCCTATTTTTGTGTATCTTTGTGACTTATTTGTAAATTTATTGCATTTTCTTGGTAATTTTTTTTTAATTTACTACGTATAAATAATTTTATATTTTTTAATACAAAACGCATCACGTCCAAAATGCGCTTGCATTCGCATCACGCATCGGCCTCTGGGACCTTTAACGCATTGGATCGCAAAACGCAATTTTAAACCAAGAATCTCGCCATCTAAACAGACAATCAAACATACCCAACACCATTAAACACTTCCAATCGACTCTTTCAATTTCTCAAACACAACCAATTAACGGGTATCAAATCTAATGTTTGTCAATAACTTACCAATTACCCAAAACACCACAATTAATTTGTTATTCAATTAAGGCTGTTAATTGAAATGTCGTCCGATTCCAAAAATCTGATTCATACCAATGATTCAACGTTAACCAAATAATCACACGTTAGTCCAATTTATTATCTGAAAACACTTACTGGTTTCACATATCATTATAACACTAACGGACATGAATTCATTATTAATAATTAAAACTGTTTAACACTTGTTTGACAATTCTAAAGAATAAAACAACGGTTTACGAAAGTTTCGACTCAAAATCGTGACACGAGACTATACACCCTTCGACATTATCAAACCATTATAATCCATCATCTAGTTATGATCAAGGACACATAAACATGATAAGGTGCAAAAACACGTGAACATGACACAACACACGATACCAACACACCAGTTTATAGGTTTTATTAGCTTTAACGCGTTTTAGACTCGTGTTCATCAAAACTTAACTGTGGAACTCACGTTCACGAGACAAAAGGTCTCGCTCGTGACTACCTGACTTAGTTATAATAGTACCATTTCCTTAATATTCCCAAATCATTTCCATGACCACTACTAATGTGCAAGTTTTAAATCAAGTGGTGAGATTACGTAAGGAAATTGCGTAACCATGATACTTTTGAGAGTATCCGCATTATTGATAATTAATGTTGAATTATTGGTTATCACATTCTGTGTTCATTTGTTCACTTTAATCTTCCAAGTACATTCCAATAGATCCCACGTATTTGTATGTACTCATACAAAGTTTTCTCTTTATTGTTTTGGATATACCCAAGGCAACTAATTAATATAAGCTAAGTGTTATAGATTTAAGGTTTGGGACTCCACACTCTGTGAAAGGTATAGTGCCTGCGAAAACATGAGGACATGTTTTCTGTGCATGTATGAGCATGAGGACACGCTTATAGGGCGTGCATAAGCATATCGGAATGCTTATGGGGTATGCGTAAGCATGAGGACATGCTTACTGTGTGTGTATAAGCATGTGAAATGCTTATAGTGAACTACTAAGATAGGCAGACTTAAATCGTCTACTAACAGGGCACACGCTCAATCAAGTGTTCAATCAAACCGTTCATCAAATAAGCCATAAACATCTCATCAATCATCTTATCAATCAATTCGTCTAATGTGTTCTCAATCATCTATATCCTTAAACTAGTCATACGCAAGGCTTCAGCTCGGCAGGCAGGCACGTGGCGGTCATAGAGCTAAGTTTTCGAAAAGTGGCTATAGTCTAGGTTTTGAAAATATACCCAGTTCTCTATAACCTAGGCTCTGATACCAATCTGTAACACCCCGAAAACACGGTCTAGCGGAAGCATACGAGTCATTGGGTGCCACAATCTTGGTATCACAACATAAGGTACAAAGAAAGGTTTTTATTCCATTTATTTAAATAAGATTCATTAATTGAAAACCTTAAGTTTACATTAATGAAATTAGTGCGGAAATAGGCCCAAAAGATATTTAAAGCGGTCCCGTTTATTCATCAGAGTCGCCTATGACCATGCCCCTTGCCAAGCGTCTTCCAATAGTGAGCTATTGCCTTAAACCTGAGAACACATGCTAAAAAGTTCAGCTTACGCTGGTGAGTTCATAGGTTTAAATTCAATAAAAACATAGTGGACCTGTAAGAGTTGATTTGCTATGCAAGACCTAAGATATATAAACACCGTTCACAACCGATCCTAACCGGATCACCAACCGATCCTTCCCGGATCACAATCCATATCCCGCATCCAAGCATCACTCGGGCCCAACGACTCTAGTCCAGCACTGTCGTGGCAACCTCTAGAACAGTTGCCAACCCCGGACTAGGTCGAGGTAGAGGTCTGTTCTTAGCTAGGTAACGATACCCAAGTCTAAGGCAACAACTACCGCACATCTATCTAAACAGTCAAGCACATAAGCAAATCCAAATAGTTTTAAAGGTCCAAAAACAGTAGCATGATTCTCACCCTAATTTAGTTAAAAAAAACGTAGATAAAAGTGAGGCTATGAAACTCACCTTAGCCACATCAATGCACTATTCACTATTGACACGACTGGCATCTAAAGCTAATCTCCACGGCATCAAGATAGGTGTACGACGAGTACGATAAAATAGAAGTGACGCAACCTAATGCGTATACGATAATCTTAAAATACAGCTCATATGATAAAGAATTTGATAAAAGATAATGTGTCGTAGTTTTCGTGGATCATTCATGTCATTACTTTCAAAAGTCCATTATCGTTCCCAAAAGTTTATAATTAATATCTTAAAAGCTTAGCTTTAGCGTTTCGTGTGGTGGTAAGAAACATAGACGCGATGTACAACTCACGCGAAAGAAGAGCAAACATCGATAAAATCGAGACATACAGACCATAACTCACGCCAAAAAGGGAAAAGACATTGACCAAGTTAAGAAATACTGACAATACTCAAGCTAGTCAAAGACTAGGAAATGAAGACAACTATTTATATAAAATAAATAGGTTAATTAGTGAGTTTCGGTAATTCACCCAATAATCTCCAAACATATATGTTTAATAATAAAAGACAAGTTTCCATCTATCGCTCAATTAATAAAGTTTTCTCAATCGTTATTCGTAATTATACAAGTTACAAGAAAGTACTTCATATAAGGTATATTAAGTAGTGTATTATAAATGACACGTTCGTTTATTCTAATGTTTCTAAATCAATACGACTTCAATAAGTTATATTAAAATAATATTTCCAAGCAAGTTTATAAAAGCTAAAATGTGTTATAAAACACGAGTTATCATTGTATTTAATAAGGGTTTATAATAGATTAAACAATATCTGTCCATAATATATAGTTATATAATTGAATAGTAGCTTAGATGTGAAAACG
This sequence comes from Chrysanthemum seticuspe, assembly GCA_019973895.1. Taxonomy (NCBI): domain Eukaryota; kingdom Viridiplantae; phylum Streptophyta; class Magnoliopsida; order Asterales; family Asteraceae; genus Chrysanthemum; species Chrysanthemum seticuspe. Next base: position 6,125,761 of record BPTQ01000002.1, on the reverse strand, counting down.
GAATATTTAGTTTTATCACAAAAACAATTATACTAAATTAATTTAAACCAAAACGTTTAATAGAGTACAACATACCAATCAATATAACTGTTATCAAAAAGTTTATAAAAGATATTTTGTATTTATAAAACACAAGTCGTTCTCGTAGTTGATAAAGGCTTTTAGTTAAATAAAATCATATTTGTCGATATAAAAGTCATTACGTGCTTTAGAAAACATGGACTATTGTCATAGTAAATAAAGGATTATAATTAAGCGAAACCGTATTCATTGATAATATCTATTTAATTACCTCGTTATTAGTTAATATGTGATGATAAAATATTTAGACCCATTAAAGTCAAAACATTTAAGAAAATGTAATTCAATACCAATATAACTCATGTAATAAGCGTTATTCCAAATTTATAACCTGTAATTGATTCTTATAACGTAAACAAAATATTGATATCAATTACTAATTACGTAGCTTAGTTCCTTTAATATTACCACACTATTTTATAAGCACTTATTAAATAAATTCTAATATCGTGTATCATGATAGTTCTATCCCATTATCGATGTATAATTAATTCGTTACATTTTCCAAGCTTACACATTGATTAATTACTAGTTAACCGTCAAACTTATATTACTTCACCATTTCATAAGTTCCGATATCCCGTTATAACATCTGTTAGCTCTAATATGTCAATTTTAGTATCCGTATTATTCAAACCCAAGGTCTTATTTGAAACTTACAAATGTTCCAAGTTACAATAATTTAATAATCGTGTTAAGTCACTTATCCGCTATTTGCCATCATTACCTATTTAACTCAATGTTAATAAACACTTATCATGTACAATTTACCCAAACAACTCAAAATATTACTTGTTTTGTATTCATTTCAACCCGAGTTTCAAACTAAAACGTGTAAGCCAAGATAAACAATCAATAAATGGGTATCCAAGTCAAACGTGACCCGAGCGCGACATAACACATCTAAACACCCTAACTTGACCAATTATTCTCAAATAAATACCAATCGTGACAAATTTGACCTGTGACCAATAACAGATCCGGACACACTTGCACCACGAAAACAAAATAATATGACATGTTTACCACACGAAAATTAGCCCAACCTGTTTTGTCCCTTTTTATCTCACAAGAGCATTTGTAAACTTGTTAAAATGAGATACAAATCAAACCCGTGATGACTTAACTCCGACTCCACTAATACCCCATCTAATAAGTCCAAGACATTGGTTAAAATATAAAATAAGCTTGACACCATTTCTGACCCGACACCAATGACCCCATACGGTCCCTTGACCCGAGAACCAACAGAAATCGACCAAGACAACATTTTGTTAACATTTTCTTACCACACGAATCATTATCAAAGATGTTTTAATCCATTGTTATCAAATTTCAAAAACCGTTTTTAAATTCGTTTATATCTATAATTCGTTAGTTGTCTTATGTCCACGAAAAATATACACAATAACATAACGTATATACACTGGATGTATACGAAACGGGTTACAGAAAAAGAAATAGAAAAGTGACAATAGTGATGAGACTTGTTTTACCGTGAGAGAAAGAGGAAGAACGAGGGCCGTGATGGCATCTTTACGAGTACTACTCGTAACCAAGACCAAGCAAGACCCCTTTCAAATGTTTTTACCCTTGAAACCCTAATGATCCGAATCTATATTTCAAGATTTGGAGCGCGTTAGAATGAATTAAGGTGCGTATTGCATGATATTAGAACCACAATGACTGGATCTATTGATTGAGGTGGGTGGTGTAATTTTTGGAGGTGGCCGGAAGTTGGCCGGAAAACTTGACGGCGCCGAAACCCTAATTGGGTGGCCGGATTTTTAGAGAGAGAAGGTGAGAGAGATTTGTTTGTGTGTGTTTTGTAGTGAGAGAAAGGGTGAGGTAAAAATGAGAGAGTGGTGAGGAGGTGGGGTATATATAGTACTACGAGTGACCAAAGTTGTACACTTGAAACACAAGGGGCGGCAATGAAAACTATCACAAGGACCCTAGATGTAACTTTGTAGAACTTTCGATATATTAGATTCGGGACTTGTTTGAGCTAGCAAACAAGGGATTCTTGACTCGAGAGTTACGCCAATGTTCTTAAAATATTATTTCCAATAAAAACGATATATAATACTACTCGTATCTCAAATTAATTAAAACAAGGGAAAATTAGTCAAATAGACCGCGCGCCCTGAGGCTTATCACTTTATGGACCACGCACTTTTGCCGAATGAAAATGGACCTATTGCCCAGCGATTTCCTGGTATCCAACCATGGGGTGCCATGTGTCCGACAAAGGTATGACCGAAGTACGTATTTTGAGATTATATGTCATGTATTGTAAGGTATTGTTTTTTGGGCAACCAAATAGTATTTTCGGGCAACTATATAATATTGGGCAACTTGTATTTATACACGAGGATAATATGGTCATTTTACACTGGTGGTATTATAAAACTAATAATAATAACGCACACAACATCACGCGCGTACACACACAATCAAACATCTTCTTGTACAATTTCTAACAACTTCTACAATTAAACGTCTTCTTCTACATCACGCGCACACACTCACAAACCACATCTTATTCACAAAACTCTCTAAACCCTAATTAATTTTACTCTATAATTCCATATGACAAAATTAAAGTTGTACAATTGTAAAATCGCAGTTCGTTCTACATTGAAGTTGCTGCCAGATATTAAACTATGTGATAACGCTCAAATTGTGCATGTTTTTAGTAGCGTTATCCGTGTTTTTATGTATGTTATTTGGTTATAATCATATGCTTTTGTTGCTTAATCGTATCAAAGTGCGTTTGCTAGTTCATTTGTAGCCAAGTACAGGAAAGTGGAGAAAAAGACGGAAAAAGAAGTAAAATACGAAGATTTCTCCATGTATGAAGAATTCCCGACCAAAGCAAGACTTGCGGAGTATATTCGAGAAGATAAAGTTATCAAGTTAGTGGTCCAAACACTCAAGAATAAATTTCAAGAAGGACAACGAGAAAGAAATGAAGAAAAGAAGCATAAACGAAGATATATTGGAAGACTCGTTGTTCCCGACACACCTTCACCATTTTGGCCATAACTTTTGCATACGGACTCCGTTTGACCCCCGGTTCGCGGCCACGGAAAGCTAAGAGAAAGATCTACAACTTTGCAGTTTATGACTTTTTGTGATTTTGCTCCAACCGATCGGTCGAGTCCCGCAACCGGATTCGGTTGGAGAATGGTCACGTAGACCAACCGAACGGCTGGAGCCTAACCGGATCCGGTTGGAGGTCCTGTTTCAGCTATTTTTCCATCCCTTAGGTTCCAATCATGTTCCAAACGATTCTAGGTCCTTCCTTCATGTATTCTAGGTCCTTCTAAACTCCTTGGAGGCCAAGTTCAACATTTAATACCCCTAGGCTTGAGAGTAGTATAAATAGAGGCCTTTGCAACCTCATTTCACACACCAAAACTTGAGAGATCTTCTCTCACACCTATCTTACCACCACTACTACTCTCTTAAAGCCTAAATTCGTTCATAAAGTTCCAGGAAACTTTGGAGGTCCAAGAAGTCATCATTTGGAGGTGAAACCATCAAGAAGTCATCACCAATACTTGAGGCATCATTACTACATCATTTGTAATCTCATTTCAATCATTGTAAGACCTTTAATCATGTTTTCTAATGTTCAAAGTTCTGAGTTTATGTTTATGTTTGCTATGAGTGGCTAGTTTCTTTATGCACTTGCTTAAATGATGTTGATTATCATATGATTAGTTAGTGGTTGTGTTAACATGTTTTAATTCAATTTCAAGTTGATTCTAAGATCCAATTGTGCTAAAGTTTCATAGTGACATTTGTTAATCAAGTTTGGCTAATTGGTAGTAATCGTTGGGGTCGAAAGAACTTCGTGTTATTCAACTAGTCATAATCATTTTGTCTATGGATGATTGTTTTTACCCATTATTCTTGATTATACAAAAGGAACTAAGGTGTGGTTGTAATAGAAACGCTTTTTGATTATCAAATTGGATTGGTTGGAAACATCTAAATGGTCGTAAGATTAGTTGTTGAGAATCAATTGTAGCCTTTTGTCTATGATCGGTTACCTTTTGTATTGACCATTTCTTAAGCAATTTGATGAACAAGTGGATGTTTTTGTGTTTAAGTTTATGTATGTAGACTTATGAAACTTGAATTGATCTTGAATTGATTGGTTAAACTTAAAGCTTGTTTTTATGAACTAAAATCTTGACGAAGGTTTAACTTGTAAGAACAATAGATTAGTTTTCAACTAATTATCACAACCAACATGTTAAGTAGTTGACACAATCACATTAATCTATGTTATGATACTAGTTTAAGCAAGTGTAGTTTTTAATCATCTGAATTGCATTATACCTATTTGCTTTATTATATGTTTTGGATAGACTCCGTTAATTCAAACTTGTGCTTAGATTCACTCAAATCCCTGCGAACGATCCCGACTTACCTTCATAATCTTGCTATAACGGACGAGTATACTTGCTCGTATGTGTTATTGGTAATATTGGTAATTCACCTTTTATAAATTTAAAACTTGCACCAACCGGGCACATCAAGTTTTTGGCGCCGCTGCCGGGGATTTGATTGTGTTTCAACAAGTTTTTGAATTTCCCAAAGTCGATTCAACCCAAAAAAAAAAAAAAAAAAAAAAAAAAAAAAAAAAAAAAATTAAAAAATTTTTTTTTCTCAGAAACCTTAACCGGATTCGGTTGCTCCTCAACCGAATCGGTTGCGATTTTTCCCATCAACCATCTGGTCTAACCGATCGGTCGCATCCCGCAACCGATCCGGTTACCTGCTCTGTTCAATATAAAACTGTTTTCGTTGTTTGTCCGTGTGTTTAGATATTGCCTGGATTCTCTAGGTCATTGTATGAACACTCGAGCAACGGGAATAGAACCAATTACACCTCTTACCAACCCCGAACGATTGATTCGAAGAAGAAGGAGAACACTTTTCATACCATTGGAAAACCGTGTACCAAGAGTACCAAACCCACCATTTGATAACCTCATTGAAGCCAAAGTTGTTTACAATCCTTTCACCAATTTACCTTTTCCCATGGCGGACGATCAACCCATGTGGGGAACCAACCGAACCGTAGCACCAACACCCGAAAGTGCTATTGTTGCTATTAACCTTGGTGACAACTTCACCGTGAAGGGACATCACCTTTCTATGATCAAAGACCGACAATTCGATGGCCGTGCGCGGGCCGATCCGCATAAGCATATTGCCGAATTCATCGAAATTTGCGGCATGTTTCGTTATGGCGACACCGATGTCAATGCCATCAAACTCAAACTTTTCCCATCATCACTCGCCGGAGATGCTAAAATATGGTACAATGAATTAACCCCAGGAATCATCAATACTTGGGAGGAGATGAGGCAAGCTTTTGTGAGCCGATTCTTTCCACCTGCCATGTGTGATCGATTAATGGGAGAAATTCGTGCTTTCAACCAAAACCCAAACGAATCACTTGTCGAAGCTTGGCTTCGAATGAAAGATTTGCTTCGTAGTTGTCATGGACATGGATTATCAAAAGGAACCATTATCCAAATCTTTTACCATGGACTAGATGAAATCTCTCAAGGCATCCTTGATGCTGGAGGAATTTTTCTCTATAAGACTCCCAACGATGCACATCAATTGCTCGAAGATCGAGTACTTCTCAAACTTGATTGGTCCAAAGATTCCAAAACCAAACCTCTCCGAAAAACCGTTGCTTTTGTCGAAAATACCGATACCTCAAAACTCATGGAGAAGATGGAAGCGTTAACCTCAAAAATCGACTCGCAGTACAAAGATATCAAAGATGAAATAAAGGAAATGCGAGATGGATGCAACAATTGTGGAGGAAATCATCCATCGTCCGAGTGCGATGATAAACCTATGGGTGGACCGAAGGAAGGAGAAGCAAGTTACAATCTAGGAGGATACCGTAGAGGAGGATATCGTAGTAATTATTACGGTCGAATTTCTGGAAATTGGCAAGATCGCCGACCAAGGGATGACAACCGTGATTCTCAACCACGAACTGACGATCCACCACCACAAAATCACGACAAAAAGATGGAAGAAACTGAATTCGAGAAAACCATGAGAGAATTCGTGGCTGCTCAAAAATCTGCAAATGATTTTATCAAAAATCAATTTTTCAATCTCAAAGCCAAAGTTGAGCAAGGACAGAAAAATCATCAAGCATCTATCCAAGATCTTGAAAACAAGTTTGGCAGATTTTCTGACCAACATTCCTCTAGACCATCTGGTTCATTGCCAAGTAATACCCAATCCAACCCAAAACCATCAAATGATAAGACGTACCATCCACCACAAACAAGAAACGAGTATGTCAACGCTATCTTCACAAGAAGTGGTCTATCGAACGATTCCAATCTGAAAACCGTTGTTTCCGCCGGTTGAAGCAACATCAATACCGATCATGCCTCATTGATCGAGAAATTGAAAGCTCTCTCAACAAACATCGCTACCCAATTCATAAGCATACGGAGGGAGATGATGGAACTGCGAAATAATTACCATGCTTCAAACTACGATGCTGAGGATGACACGCCGATGTGTGATCCCATGGAAGCGAACCACGCCCAACATGAAGGATATCACCCAGGATATCACGACAGATATTATGACAAGAATTCCAAAAATTCGTACTCCTTTCCATACCACAACCCAACCCAAACGTATCCTCGATATCAGTCATGGAATACAATACCTCATCCATCACAACATTTCAATACACCTAAAACCTCACCGGAGGAGATGATGAGAGAGTGGATGGCCAATCAAACAAAAGCCAATGAGAATATGACGAACCTGTTGGTTGAATTGGAACATAAAGTCGATCAAGGAAGAAGGAACCAACAAGCGATAAGCCAAGACTTGGAGAGGAGGATAGAAAGATTAAGTAAGGAACAGGAAGTCCATCACGTTGAATCTCTTCCTTACACCACAGATTCCAACTCGAGACAGGAGTTTGTCTACAAACCACCCTCAATTCAATACGAGAACGATAAGGGTGAGGATGAATTTATCAAAGAGGACGAGACCGAGCATATTCCAACCACGCCGAATCTGAACCAAATCATGTCTAACTCACCAACCGTGTTACCTTTTCTTGAGGATTGCACCATGCATATCCCAATGATGCAATTAAAAGGTCCTGAACACAATCATGTTGATGATGAGAAGTTCAACAAAACTGGTGACAGCTGGAATGGAGAACTGGAAAGAAAGATAGACAAATGGCTTGAGCCACAAAATCCAGTTTCTTTAAATCAAAATGGTAGGACTAAGCCACCTCCCTTAACTCACCTTGAGAATGTAGATGCCGTATTCACTAGGAGTGGAAATTCCGATGATCCTCCGAAAAATCATAAAGATCCGCCACCTGTCCTCATTTCTAATGAAATCGACCAAATGTTCGAGATAATAAAGAGGGACTTTCACTTGGTCAAACCAAAAGAATCAAATGTATTCCCATCCATTATGGAGTACAAACCAAAGATTCCATACCCTCAATGTTTAAGAGCTGAAATTCCCCATTTGAACCGTATGGTCAAAGTATCCTAACCCGGGGAAGACTCGAGTCAGGCTGATGACTCGGTAATAAAACAAGCGCTTCTCGGGAGGCAACCCGTGTGTTTCAGATTTGATTTTCTGTGGTCACTCCCCAAAGTTTTAACCTTTGGTTGAACTTAAGTGTGGGGGGGTGCCATCCTTTTAATAAAACCTTTTGTTTGTTTATAAGATTATATGCAGGTAATGATTTCTCCAGTGGACGCCAGGAATGAAGAAAGATTTTAAGCTGATAAACTCATTGACATATCTGGTTTCATCTCTATTTTCCCTATTTCTATACTTTAAAGTTCGTTTTTCATTGAGGACAATGTCTAACTTAAGTGTGGGGGGGGGGTGAATAGGAAAAATTAGAGTTTTCATGCTTAAATTTAAAATTTTGTTTGCCCTTGTGATCTAGTTGTTTTCACACTTTTAGGATTATCTATTAGAATAACTGGATCATTCCACTAGTAAATCTGGTAATATTTGAAATTTCAAGATGTGTTCCGATTACTATTGCAATCCATTCTGGGATCGATGACATTTGCTAGCACATATTATACCCTTTCCACTAAATTGTGAGGATTTGAGCCTATTTCTTATTAGCATACATCTTTTATGCTTGGACCTTTTGCTATGAGTGTGCCGGTGATTTTATTTATTCTAGAACTTGTGCTTGTAAATCATTACTAGACCGCAGTGAGATTGCATTCGTGCGATATAAGTAAATTCGTGTGATAAAGAGGCACCTTAGGATTTAACCCAAATGGCCTTCCATTTTACATCTAATGATATATTAGCTAGCCTCATTGGTTAGTTAACCACCCACATGGACCCATTTGTAGTGCTCATTTTTAGCACTAGATACCCCTAGTTACACCTTCTGAGCCATCCCTTTCATTTTTGCTTCACCCAGAAAATACAAAAAGATTTTACACTTTAAACCTTAGCCTATCCCTTATCAATGTCTAACGGTTGGTTGCTAGTTTCATGGAAAGTGAAGATTGTTCAAATGATTATGAGTACCACATCCTATGTGATTGATTGAGCCATGTGTTGAGTTTCTTAAAAAAAAATAAATAAATAAATAAAAAAAAAAAAAAAAAAATTGTTGTGTTGAAAGTATGGAAATAATAGCCAATGTGCTATGATCGAAGAACAATTGTCATGGCAAAGCGAAAAGCTGTGGAAAGTGGAAAAAAGAAAGCAAAGCTATAATCGTTTATTTGGTTCGTGGAATGTTTGGTAGCTAGCAACTTGGGTATTAGACTTGACTTCATTTTTATTTTAACACCAATTTCATAAACATTCCCATGCCTTATCCATACCCTTAACCCTTAGCCTATCATTATAACCCGAATAAAAGCCCTCTTTAGATGTTTTTACTTGGTGCTCATGCCACGTCGGTGGAGTTTTGTTTTTTGTACAAGCTTATGGTAATAATCTAATCATGACTGAGCATTGAGTGTGATTTATCTTGTTACTCCACTAAAAATGAGTGATTGAGTGAATTATATTTCGTTCCTTTTTCGTGAGGTGTTCTGAAATGTTAATCATGCAAGAAAATCATTGGATATTGTCAAACATCTTGATGTTTCACCTTTATAAAGCATAATTGATGAATCCTCTCTCGTATTTATACTTGGTTGATTTGCATCACATTTTTCATAATCACGATCTTGTACCAGTGGATGTTTTTCCTATATTTGCTTGAGGGCAAGCAAAGTTTAAGTGTGGGGGAATTTGATAACGCTCAAATTGTGCATGTTTTTAGTAGCGTTATCCGTGTTTTTATGTATGTTATTTGGTTATAATCATATGCTTTTGTTGCTTAATCGTATCAAAGTGCGTTTGCTAGTTCATTTGTAGCCAAGTACAGGAAAGTGGAGAAAAAGACGGAAAAAGAAGTAAAATACGAAGATTTCTCCATGTATGAAGAATTCCCGACCAAAGCAAGACTTGCGGAGTATATTCGAGAAGATAAAGTTATCAAGTTAGTGGTCCAAACACTCAAGAATAAAGTTCAAGAAGGACAACGAGAAAGAAATGAAGAAAAGAAGCTTAAACGAAGATATATTGGAAGACTCGTTGTTCCCGACACACCTTCACCATTTTGGCCATAACTTTTGCATACGGACTCCGTTTGACCCCCGGTTCGCGGCCACGGAAAGCTAAGAGAAAGATCTACAACTTTGCAGTTTATGACTTTTTGTGATTTTGCTCCAACCGATCGGTCGAGTCCCGCAACCGGATTCGGTTGGAGAATGGTCACGTAGACCAACCGAACGGCTGGAGCCTAACCGGATCCGGTTGGAGGTCCTGTTTCAGCTATTTTTCCATCACTTAGGTTCCAATCATATTCCAAACGATTCTAGGTCCTTCCTTGATGTATTCTAGGTCCTTCTAAACTCCTTGGAGGCCAAGTTCAACATTTAATACCCCTAGGCTTGAGAGTAGTATAAATAGAGGCCTTTGCAACCTCATTTCACACACCAAAACTTGAGAGATCTTCTCTCACACCTATCTTACCACCACTACTACTCTCTTAAAGCCTAAATTCGTTCATAAAGTTCCAGGAAACTTTGGAGGTCCAAGAAGTCATCATTTGGAGGTGAAACCATCAAGAAGTCATCACCAATACTTGAGGCATCATTACTACATCATTTGTAATCTCATTTCAATCATTGTAAGACCTTTAATCATGTTTTCTAATGTTCAAAGTTCTGAGTTTATGTTTATGTTTGCTATGAGTGGCTAGTTTCTTTATGCACTTGCTTAAATGATGTTGATTATCATATGATTAGTTAGTGGTTGTGTTAACATGTTTTAATTCAATTTCAAGTTGATTCTAAGATCCAATTGTGCTAAAGTTTCATAGTGACATTTGTTAATCAAGTTTGGCTAATTGGTAGTAATCGTTGGGGTCGAAAGAACTTCGTGTTATTCAACTAGTCATAATCATTTTGTCTATGGATGATTGTTTTTACCCATTATTCTTGATTATACAAAAGGAACTAAGGTGTGGTTGTAATAGAAACGCTTTTTGATTATCAAATTGGATTGGTTGGAAACATCTAAATGGTCATAAGATTAGTTGTTGAGAATCAATTGTAGCCTTTTGTCTATGATCGGTTACCTTTTGTATTGACCATTTCTTAAGCAATTTGATGAACAAGTGGATGTTTTTGTGTTTAAGTTTATGTATTTAGACTTATGAAACTTGAATTGATCTTGAATTGATTGGTTAAACTTAAAGCTTGTTTTTATGAACTAAAATCTTGACGAAGGTTTAACTTGTAAGAACAATAGATTAGTTTTCAACTAATTATCACAACCAACATGTTAAGTAGTTGACACAATCACATTAATCTATGTTATGATACTAGTTTAAGCAAGTGTAGTTTTTAATCATCTGAATTGCATTATACCTATTTGCTTTATTATATGTTTTAGATAGACTCCGTTAATTCAAACTTGTGCTTAGATTCACTCAAATCCCTGCGAACGATCCCGACTTACCTTCATAATCTTGCTATAACGGACGAGTATACTTGCTCGTATGTGTTATTGGTAATATTGGTAATTCACCTTTTATAAATTTAAAACTTGCACCAACCGGGCACATCACTATGTTTGTCAAAGAATGAAAACCGGGAAAGGTTGTTCAGGCAAACAGTATTTGGTCCATGGTTGGATATAAAGTCGTGCAAGAATGACTGCCTTCTGATGCATTATGTTTTGCAACACCAGGTATATGTTTCTAACATCTCCGATTCCCCTCCACTAAAATTCCAAATTGGTGATCATTCGTTAAGGTTTGGCCGGAAAGAATTTTGTCTGATAACAGGGTTTCGATTTGGCAAAGTTTCAAAACCTATTAAACCATCTAGCACATTTTTCGATCGTGTATTTCCTGAAAAAAAGAGTAATGGTATAACAAATGTACATGCAATTGATCTTTTGGAACTTGTTAATGATGGAAAAAAGGATGGGAAAAGGTGGTTATCTCTTTCTAATCAGGATGCTGTTAGGGTGTGTCTGCTGGTAGCTGCAGAGCTGGTGCTTATGGAAAAAGAAGACAGGAATTGCATCCATAATCACTTATTGTTGGTGGTTATTCGTCCCAAAGCAGGGTGAAGATAATCAATTCAGCAGAAATGTGCAACTCTTCAGCAGAAACAAACAAACTGTTAGTAGTAACAGATACCACTTGGTGGTTACCGGATATCACTTGGAATCGTGTGATCACTTTCCAAAGTAAACTATTCGACCCTAATGCCTGGTTATCACGAATATCTACTTGGGATAAGACCAAATGCAGTTAGAGAATTAGGCACAATTCTATAACCCTTTCGCTAATTAGTGTTTACGTTTTCTGTGTGTGTCTCATGCATGTTCAGATCTCCTATATATAGGAGGTTACTCTTGAGCTATTCCCATGGAATTATGAGTATTAATCGGCCCATTAATAGCCTCATAATTATCCCCATTATAGCCGTTAGTGGTTACATGACCAATTAAATGTGGTCAAAAAGAAGTTGTAACTGCCATTTAGCAGTACTTTCCATAAGCAGTACTTTCCACTAGCAGTACTTTCACTTGCAGTGGAAGTACAACCTATCAGTGGAAACACTGCTTATCAGTACTTTCATAGCACTATCAGTGGATACACCACTTCAGTGGAAACAATGCCTATCAGTGGAAACACTGCTTATCAGTGGAAACCACAAGCAGTACTTTCCACAAGCAGGACTTTCACCAAGCAGTACTTTCACCAGTACTACCAATACAAACCACTATAAGATTCAGGGAGTTCATGGACCTTATGGGTGTACACTCCGTACCTCCTAACCCATTGCAAGGTGTGAACTAATCCCACAAGTGCACTAAATTTTCCAACAATCCTCCCCAAATTTAGTTCACTTCCTTTGCATGAAAAATAAACATCAATCAAAACATGTGCATAAACGAAAATGTCCAGAGGATTGAATTTCCATCTTAGTAAATTACACGTTCAAATATTCGAGAATCAGGATGTTCTAAGAATTGAACCCTTCAACCCATTTGAATACCTGAAGATAAAATACACACAAGTTTTCAAACACTTAACAGCTCCTGACACTATACAAGCCAGGTGTCCATATCCAAATTCATAAATGTTGTAAAAGCTAAAAGTCCAAAGCTTCCTGAAGCGGCAAAACTTCAACATTTACATAGGTGGTTCCTCTTTAGTCATGCTCCTGCCAAGCACTTTTTCAAAGAAAATTAACCATTAAGAAGTAAAGACTTCATCCTCCTTTCAGCAGGTTCTGAGCACAACCTTGGGATGTAAATAAAACATGTGCTCCAGTCCACTGAATGTTCAGCTTTCCACATTGAACTCAGCTCCTAAGTTTCCTCAGGAGGGAGTTAGGTGTCCTAGCATTCAGTGACTAAGTTGGACTTAAAACCATCCCTTTAGCAGACTTTATAACCAAGTCTCTAGCCAGACCCTTCGTCAAGTGATCAGCTAAGTTCTGTTGAGATCTCACAAACTCTATAGATACCACCCCATTCATGATAAGCTCACGAATCATGCTATGCCTGACACCTAAGTGTCTAGACTTACCATTGTACATCTGGCTATAAGCCTTAGCCAATGTAGCTGCACTATCACACCGGATAGAAATAGGTGCTATAGGTTTAGGCCACAATGGAATCTCAAGAAGCAAGTTTTTCAACCATTCAGCTTCTTTACCAGCAGCTGCTAGAGCCACAAATTCAGATTCCATTGTTGAACTGGTGATGCAAGTTTGCTTCTTGGATGCCCAAGAAATTGCACCTCCACCAAGTAGGAATACCCAGCCACTGGTAGACGAATTGTCTTCAGTGTTATTGATCCAACTTGCATCAGTGTAACCTTCCAACACTGATGGGTAACCAGTATATGAGAGATTATAATCCATAGTTCTCTTCAAATACTTCAGTACCCTTTGAACTGCTTGCCAGTGATGAGCACTAGGATTACTAGTATGCCTGCTCAATTTTCCCACTGCAAAACCAATATCAGGTCTTGTACAAGTCATGGCATACATCAGGCAGCCAATTACCCTAGAATACTCAAGTTGAGATACAGCCTTTCCATGATTAGGCATCAGCTTCTCATAAGTATCCATAGGTGTACTCACTGGAGTACAATCAAAGTAATTGAATTTCCTCAGTACCTTCTCAATATAATGAGACTGAGAGATAGAAATTCTATTACTTTCATGTTTAATCCTTATACCAAGGATAACATCAGCCTCCCCTATGTCTTTCATGGAGAACCTTGATGACAAAAATTCCTTTGTCAGGTCAACCTGATTTTGGTCAGTGCCAAAGATCAACATGTCATCAACATATAGACAAATGATGAATCCTTTACCAGATTCATCAAATTTGCTATATACACATTTGTCAGCTTGGTTAAGAACATAACCACTAGACAAAACCACTTCATCAAACTTTTGATGCCATTGCTTAGGTGCCTGTTTAAGTCCATAAAGAGACTTAATCAGTTTACACACCTTGTTTTCATTGCCTGGCATGATGAAGCCCTGAGGTTGGTTCATATAAACCTCCTCTTCCAATTCACCATTCAAGAAAGCTGTTTTCACATCCATCTGATGAATAACCAGATTGTGAATAGATGCCATAGCAATCAGCAGTCTTATGGTACTGATACGAGCCACAGGGGCATAAGTTTCAAAATAGTCTATTCCTGACTTTTGTTTAAAGCCCTGAATGACTAGTCTAGCCTTGAACTTTTCAATAGTTCCATCTACCTTCATTTTCCTTTTGAAAATCCATTTGCAACCCAGAGGTTTGCAACCAGGAGGTAGATCAACCAACACCCAAGTGTTGTTGCCCATGATGGAATCCATCTCATCATTGATTGCTTCTTTCCAGAAAGCAATGTCCTGGGACTTCATTGCTTCTTCAAATGTTTTGGGGTCATCCTCAACAATGAAGCAATAGGAGTATTGGTATGAGACCTCATCCCTAGTACCTTCAACTAAGTATAGTTGAAACTCAGGTCCAAATGACTTTGGAGTCCTGACCCTTTTGCTCTTCCTGAGCACAGGTTCAGGTTGCTGAACCACAACCTCATCAGGGACCACTGATGGTTCATCATCAGGGACCTCTGATACACCAGTGTCATGAGTTCCATTAGGAATCCTCTGACTTGGTCTAAGGACTGATGAGAATCTATTCTCATCAAAGTCTGCATCCCTTGATTCAATTATTGAGTTAACTGAAACATGTTCATTAGGTTCAATAACATAGAACCTAAAAGCCTTGGAATGCTCAGCATATCCAACAAAGATGCAGTCAATGCCTCTTTCACCCAAAGTCTTTTGCTTTGGATCAGGGAGTCTTACAACAGCCCTACAACCCCAAACCTTGAGATAGTTCAGGTTGGGTTTCCTTTTAGTCCAGAGTTCATAAGGGGTAACCTTGTTCCTTTTGTTTGGAACCCTATTTAATAAATAGCAAGCTGTTAACATAGCTTCACCCCAGAACCCTTAACTCAGTCCTGAATAGGACAACATGGAATTAACCATCTCCTTCAGCACCCTGTTTTTCCTTTCAGAAATACCATTTTGCTGAGGAGTATAAGGGGCAATTGTTTCATGGATTATTCCAACAGACTGAAAGTACTGAGTATCCATGTACTCACCTCCCCTATCAGTCCTTAATCTTTTGATTAAAGACCCAAGTTGTAATTCAACTTCAGTTTTAAACACTTTGAATTTATCTAATGCTTCATCCTTGGTATGTAACAGATAGACATAACAAAATCTAGAAGCATCATCAATAAATGTCACAAAGTACTTCTTATTCCCCAAAGAAGGAGTGGCATGCAAATCACACAGGTCACTGTGAATAAGCTCTAAGATCTTAGTCTCACGACTAACACCCTGAAAGGGTTTCTTGGTTATCTTGGTCAACATGCAAGTTTTACACTTTTCAGTGTCCATGTCAAAAGCAGGGATTAAACCATCCCTAGACATATCTTGCATTCTCTTATAATGTACATGACCAAGTCTAGCATGCCAAAGGGTAGAGTCAGTCTGGTCATATGAGGTCACAAAAGCTAAAATAATACTGTCAGTGGTAATATTAAGCCTGAACATTTGATTACATAAATAACCAAAACCAATAAAAACACCATGCTTAGAAAGCACAAATTTATCAGACTCAATAACTTGTTTATATCCATGATTATTCAAAACACTACTTGAAACCAAGTTTTTCCTTATATCAGGAACATGAATAACATTAAACAAAGTTACAATCTTTCCAGAACTAAACCTAAGATCTACACAACCACGACCATGCACCAAGGTTGTTGACTCATTTCCCATGTGAAGAATAGAACCATCATTCAGTGACTCATAAGTCTTGAAATAGCTTCAATCTTTACACACATGAACTGTTGCACCAGAGTCAACCCACCACGCAACATCATCATCCTACATATAAAAAGATTCAGATACATATGTAACATAATAAATCTGAAAAGACTTATTAAACATATTCTGACCTTTCAGTGAGTTAGCTGAACCACCACTCCCTGAACCATTAGTGCCTGATCCATTGGCTTTACCACCAATTTTAACACCTTTGCAGTCCCTTTTATCCAACAAGTAGGTGTTGCCTTCTTGTTAGGATCTGCCCTTGTGTTGTCATGATATTTGCGTTTGCCTTTGTTATCATTGTACCTGGTGGAGTTGTTATGCTCCACCATATTGACAACAGATGGTCCAGTAGCATTGCTACTCTTTGGCTTGTCATTATCCTGCACCTTGAGAGATTCCTCAATGTGTAGATGACTGCCCAACTCAACAAGAGTTAACTCCTCCTTCATATGTTTCAAGGTATGCTTGAAATCTTTCCATGAAGGAGGGAGCTTGTCAATGACACAAGAGACTTTGATAGCCTCATCCATGTTCATTTGGTGTTGTGTAAACCTTCCAAGTATTCCAAGAAGTTCATTGTATTGTTCCATAACTGGTCTTGAATCAGTCATTTTGTAATTTGTGAAATTACTAACAAGGAACTTCTTACTTGATGCATCCTCAGCCATATATTTGGCATCCAAGGAATCCCATAGTTCTTTGGAAGATTCAAAGTTCTGATAAATATCAAACAGAGAATCAGACATACCATTGAGAATAAGACCTCTGCATATGTAGTCATCATTCTCCCATTTGCTCCTCCTTCTGATCTGCTCCACAGTAGCATCATCCCCATCATCAGGAATAGGTGTAGTAAGCACATACACCACACTCATGCTTGACAGCAAGAAGTGCATCTTCTTCTGCCACCTCCTAAAGTCCACCCCTTCAAACTTGTCCAGCTTAGCAAAGTTTGAAGCCATGTGTTTCATTGCAGCAGTTGCCATTGATTATCACAAGATAGTTTACTTTGATTGTTGGTGGTTATTCGTCCCAAAGCAGGGTGAAGATAATCAATTCAGCAGAAATGTGCAACTCTTCAGCAGAAACAAACAAACTGTTAGTAGTAACAGATACCACTTGGTGGTTACCGGATATCACTTGGAATCGTGTGATCACTTTCCAAAGTAAATGATAACGCTACACGCGTCGTTCGGGGTCAAGGAAACTTCTTTTTCTTCGAGCAAGTTTTATAACACCCTAGGCAGTGAACCTAATCGTTGTAGTGTAGTAATTAGGGTAAGCCACGGGTATTGATATCGTTCTCTAGGGGAATAGGAATGCTAGTAAGGAGTTACTACGCTAAGGTTAAGGTTGAGGAAGATTGTTTTTTTTATCTTTTTATGTTTTATGAAATGGAAAAGTACGAATCTCGGGTATTGGATTTTGGGGGTTGGTATTTCTACCGATTACTCTACTATTATCTAATTATCTAAACTAAGTTTGTGGGAGTCTATGTCTAATTAATGTGTGCTCGTATGATAGTTTAAAAATGTGTTTACTTAGGTTGTACTACTCCTTAATTATCTCCTATTGATGGTTGAGTTGTCACGTCTTATTCTTAGTTGCGTTGTGTGTCTAAAGTTGTAGGGTATGCGTTTCTCCCTAACTCTTTGAACTTACCAAAGGGTCTCGTCTACAAACCCACTAGGGATGATAAACTCCTACTCTAAGGCGCTCTTTGGATGGTTTAGCCTACAACTACTCAGGTAATTATATTCTAAGGTTCACAAAGATGAATCAAGCATTAAGTACACAACGAATGACCTATCGCATTACTAGATCATATATCAATTAAGATAAGAAACAACCAATCAATATTCAATAATTAAGTTTCATAATTCCTAAGCAAACACACAAATAAATTAGCCGGACATGGAGAACATGCAAGCATACACACAAATAATCAAAGACATAATTGAATTAATGAAGTAAAGACTTATCTTGATGTAAGATAGGGTTTAAAACCCTAAAATACTGTACAAGACACCTTAGGTTCGGTTTTAGGTTTTCATTCCAAAAGACTCTCTACAAAACTAAAAAATTCGGATTCTATATATAAGATTACATATGCGACGGCGTCACCTTATGTTTAGTGACGCCGTCGTGTCGCCGTCATTAGGGTTTCGTCTTGGCCACGTTAACCTTGCGACGGCGTCACCTTATGTCCGTGACGTCGTCCTCTTCAGCTTCTGACGTCGTCTGGATTGCATCTAGGCCGTCTGAGTAGCGACGGCCTACTCTTTTACAACTGGACGTCGTCGCTTGAAAATACGAGTTTTGGGTTCTGGACCGTCACAACAATTTTGGGACGGCGTCGCCATTAGCACCTGACGCCGTCGCCTTCTATTTTCAGCAACTGTGAGTGTCTCGATTCTGACTTTGGCCATTTTCTTCATATATTCGCGCCTTTTCGTCCAAATAAGTGCCATTCCAGCATTTTGCCTTCACGAGACCTAAAAAGTGAAAAGAAACGATATTAAGCAATAACGGATACAAAAGTGATCAAATAAGGACTAAAACGACCCCTCAAAATGGTACCTTTTAAAACCTTATCAAATATCCCTACACTTGTTATTTGCTTGTCCTCAAGAAAATGTGCTTTTAGTCAATTAATTTATAAGTTAGGGGTCATGAAGCATTAATTCAAAACGGTCCACAACACATATAAGCCCCGCAAAAGTCATAACAAGCACGGAAATTACATACTAGCACCTCACATGGGGTGTTTGGATACTCACATCTCTCTCGGGTGTATATAAGAAATATAACAAATAGGAAATGGAAGATAAACACTCATTAACCGGTCCTAGTACATAGATTACCATAGGCTTGAGAATAGATCAAACCTTCATCGCTTTGGCGTAAGCACCTAGGAAAGACTATCAAAGAGGTCTTTTAAAGGGTTGTAATGTTAGGCTTACGGTAGGGAAACAAGGGTTTGGTGGGATAGGCTATTTAGTGGTGGCAAGTCAAAAATCTCTATGTTAAATGCATATGAAGAATGGCGTTGCTAAGCCAAGACTCGACACTCTAAACTCTACATAACTGAAATAAATAAACATAAATTCAAAGATAGATGTAGGATGGTAGCCCGTTTTTTTTTTTTTTTTTTTTTTTCAATCACTCTATTTTTTTCTTTTCTCTTTTTCTATTTTTTTTTCGATTTTTTTTTTTTTTTTCATACACTTTTACTCTACCATCCTCTACGGTAAGATCAAAATAATAGGGATTTATAGGCACATCCCTACACTTGAGTTTTTATTATTCTAACACTAATTTGACCCGAATTGAAAAGATCAAAACACTTGGGGTACATTATTACGCAAACAAAGGGAATTTGAATTTTTAACGTTCCCTTCCCGTCATTTCATAAACTTTAACTTTTCCCATGAATCCCAATCGTCCCAAAACTGTATACAAAGGATATGACTCGACTTAGCAACTTATGCAAGCAACTAGATAATTGAACTAAGGGTTTAGGGTGATAACAAACATTTGCACTAAAAGTGAGTGCATAAGGGGTAGGCTAAGGCGATTTGGGTGTATATTTGGAGGTGGGGTGTAAACAATGCTCTTCATTGATATTCCGGAAAAACCAAAACATCACGAGAACCGCGAAAAGGATAGGCTCTGAGGGGTTAACTAGGGGTATCGTGTACTAAAGATGAGTACAACGCAAAAGGTGTGGGGGAATTACTCAATCGATGTGGAAGAAGTAATTATATTACGGGTATCAAACAAGGGTTATCCTAATGCCTCTTATCATTTAGTTATTCCTAACTACACAAGTGTAGCCTCACTTGCGATCTCAGAATGCATCACAAAACAAGTTCTAGAATCTAATATACTACCGGTTCACACTCTAAGCATTGAAGACGAATGCTTTAATTCCTACTAATCTAAGGGCGATCCTCACATTTTGGGTGGAATTTGGGTGGTAAAGGGTTTTTGTGCTAGTCATGCAACTTCCTATCCATGAGATGCTTTTGTTAAGACTAATGGCCCACTCCTATATGTCATGAAAAATTTTAAATTTGGTGCCAAAATTACCCTAACCGACATTTTCTCATGGTTTATTACACAATCACAATTGGACAAAGCAAATAATCAAGGATAAACATAGTTTCAAAGTTCCCATTTTATTTTCCCTCCCTACACTTAAACTGAACATTATCCCCAATGTTCCCCGAAAGTATCAAAGTTATGATAAAAGAAGGTAATCAAAAACGAAAGAAACTAATACTCCCCTGATTAGCTCGGTAGGATCCGTGTAAAGTGGTTAAATTCTTTTCAAGAAGAATTATTGCGTGAAAAGCTCCTTCCAATCTTATGTAACTTCTTCTTGACAAACTAAACCTGCACACTTGAAGAAAACAAATGAAACCTTCGCGTAAAATCGGCGGTAATAATATATATAAGACTCGATTTAAACTAGGATATAATGCTTGTGGAATGGATGTTTACAGAATTTCTAAGAAAATTAAGACCTGGAAAATTCCAAAAATTTATAAGTAGCTCAGAAAACGAGAAAAAGTAATCTGATGTTTTTACTCGTTCCTGACGCCGTCAGGTTGCAATCCTGACGCCGTCAGATTATCCTGACAAAAACTGGTCTGCGATTTTCTGGAAAAAATTCTGGAAAATTTACATCTTTAGAATCTGGAAAAATTTCTGCAAAACATCCATTATGACTCGATACAAGCATTTGACTCGAACAAACAAACATAAATATCTTTTAGTTAATTGTTATTCTCATGTTTACGTTTCTTTTGAAAACGTGTGTAATCCTCCCTACACTTATTCCTTATGTAAAATACCTTTATATGCAATTAAGACGAGGTTAAAAACAAAATAAAACATTTTTACAAATTTAAACATGAGGATAAACAATTAATAAAAGATATATGACACTAACAAGCAAACAATTAAACATGGGTTGCCTCCCACGAAGCGCTTTTCTTTATTAAAGAGTCTTGTAGCTAGACTCATAGTCGTGCTCCTACGTTTTCTCATTACCGCCCTCTTCACCCTTTGTTTTCCCTTCATCGAAAGGGTGTAGACGCTGTATGCTCACCGTGGATTCCTTGCCAACGCTGTCAATTATGGCGACGGTTTTATCTTTTAAATTGGTCTCCTTAACTGTGAAAGGCCCAAACCATCTTGGTTTGTTTCTTCCTCGTAATGCCCTTATCCGAGATCTATACAAGAGCACTTTTTCTCCCTTTAGAAATTCCTTAGGGTCCTTTTGTACCTTAGGTATTGAGGTGGGATTGCTTCCTAACTTTTTATCGGGTTTCCACAGTGTCGCATATAATCCTTGAACCATAAAGTCTTTAAGCCCTTTTTCCCAGTCATTCATCTTCTTCTTAACATTGTTGCCCGGGGCTTTTCGATTTCCACCCGTAATCATTTCCATGATCTTAAGAGGGTATCTTGGGATGATGGTTATCCTAGCGTACCCCTTCCCGCTTTTAAGTATCATGATGCCTTCTCCGCATTTTATGGTTGCCTTGGCGATGGCCAAGAACGGTGTCCCAAGAATGAGGGGTACGTTTTTATCTTCCTCAACATCAATGATCACGAAATCCACTGGATAAACAATGTTAGCCACCTCAATTAGAACATCAACAGCGATTCCTACGGGGTGGACATAAGTATGATTAGCTAAGGAAAGTCTAAGGTCGGTTTTTGCTGGTTTCTCTTTAGTTAACTTATTATAGATTGACAATGGCATTATGTTCACATCGGTCCCTTGATCGGCCAAGGCATTTATATTGTCCATGTCACCGACACTAACTGGTATCAAGAAATTCCCTGTGGTGTCTCGTTTTCTTGTTAACGGTTTTTTTATAACCAACTCATACAGAGGTTCCATAGGTAAGGCGTCGTATTCTTCTTTCGTCATTTTTCCTTCAAGAGCTTCCCAAAGAACTTCATTGCACCTAAAGTTGTTTACTTGGTTTGCAATGGTTTTCTTGTTAATTTCGTGCTTAAGGTAATACTCAATGGTCTCAGGTTCATCATTAGGCGCAGACTCATCCTTCGTGCTTTCCTCAGTTTTCCACATCTCAGCCCTTGCATTCTCAGGCATAATGGAAACAGCGTTCACAAATGAAGTGGGAGGGCAATCGTTGCTTCTTACGAGCACTTTTTCGGGAACCTTTATTTTGGTAAATTCAATTACCAAATCCATCATTTCTTTCATTTTTGCTTGCATTTCCTCTCTCTGCCTATAAACCTCCTCTTCAAATCTGGCTAATCTCTCTGTATGAGCTGCCATGTACTCCCTCATTTGATCCTTGAAGCTTGGTGAAAGTGGTATTGGGGAAGTAGAACGGAAGCGCCGTTCGGGACTTGGGTTTTGCTCGCGACTTGGGGATTCCGAAAGAGGTGTGGAGTGGTTGGTGGAGTGGGCGGATTTGAAGACCTCTCGAGGAATTTGTGCGGGCGCTCTTTTCTGCCTTTCCATAAGATAATCAATTCCTCTCTCGATGGCACTCAATTGCTCTTCGAGTGTATCGGAGGATTCAGAAGGAGTGGATATGGCATCAACCACGTTAATCGGAGTTTCGGGAGATTCACTCCAATCTTCGTAGCTTTGATCGGCAAGCTCCTCTATAATATCCCATGATTTCTCTGCATTAAAGTCACTGAGTCTTCCACCGGCGGCTCGATCAATGGATCGTCGAGTGACGAAATTGGTATGATCATAAAAGATTTGGACTTGGAGCCAAAGATCAATGCCGTGATGTGGAAGTCTACGGAGTAGTTCCTTAAATCGAGTCCATGCTTTGTAAAGAGACTCACCTTGGAGCTGCTGGAATGTCAAGATGTCTCGCCTAAGCTTAGTGGTTCTCCCCGGTGGGAAAAATTGAGCAAGGAAGCGAGAGGTAAGATCATCCCAACTTGAGATGGAACCGGCGGGAAGTCGCTCAAGCCAATTACTAGCTTGGTCCCGTAGAGAGAATTGGAAGAGACGCAGGAGCGTGGTCTCCCGAGTAGTAGCATCAAGGTCGATGGAATCGACGATTTTGAGGAAATCCCTCAGATGCTGATTTGGATCTTCGGAACGAAGTCCATGGAATGCACATCCGTTTTGCACCAACCGGATGGTGTCGGATCGCAGGGCCGTAGTTTGGGCTTGGTCGGGAAGCTCAATGGTGTTCCTATAGCCTAGGTGGCTTGGTCTCGAGTATTCACCAACAGTACGGGCTCTTGGCGGGTCATTTGGTGGTGGGCTGATGAGTGGTGGTTGGTTATCACCTTCCATGATGAAAAGTGATGGGATTACGAACAAAGGTCACGAAGAAGGGGGATAGACTAAGAGGAAGCTAAAAATGAGAAAAAATTTACTTGATAGGAATCAAGCAAAGAACCTAAACGAGGTGGACTACTAACTAGCTATTCTATTCCCCGGCAGCGGTGCCAAAAACTTGATAACGCTACACGCGTCGTTCGGGGTCAAGGAAACTTCCTTTTCTTCGAGCAAGTTTTATAACACCCTAGGCAGTGAACCTAATCGTTGTAGTGTAGTAATTAGGGTAAGCCACGGGTATTGATATCGTTCTCTAGGGGAATAGGAATGCTAGTAAGGAGTTACTACGCTAAGGTTAAGGTTGAGGAAGATTGTTTTTTTATCTTTTTATGTTTTATGAAATGGAAAAGTACGAATCTCGGGTATTGGATTTGGGGGGTTGGTATTTCTACCGATTACTCTACTATTATCTAATTATCTAAACTAAGTTTGTGGGAGTCTATGTTTAATTAATGTGTGCTCGTATGATAGTTTAAAAATGTGTTTACTTAGGTTGTACTACTCCTTAATTATCTCCTATTGATGGTTGAGTTGTCACGTCTTATTCTTAGTTGCGTTGTGTGTCTAAAGTTGTAGGGTATGCGTTTCTCCCTAACTCTTTGAACTTACCAAAGGGTCTCGTCTACAAACCCACTAGGGATGATAAACTCCTACTCTAAGGCGCTCTTTGGATGGTTTAGCCTACAACTACTCAGGTAATTATATTCTAAGGTTCACAAAGATGAATCAAGCATTAAGTACACAACGAATGACCTATCGCATTACTAGATCATATATCAATTAAGATAAGAAACAACCAATCAATATTCAATAATTAAGTTTCATAATTCCTAAGCAAACACACAAATAAATTAGCCGGACATGGAGAACATGCAAGCATACACACAAATAATCAAAGACATAATTGAATTAATGAAGTAAAGACTTATCTTGATGTAAGATAGGGTTTAAAACCCTAAAATACTGTACAAGACACCTTAGGTTCGGTTTTAGGTTTTCACTCCAAAAGACTCTCTACAAAACTGAAAAATTCGGATTCTATATATAAGATTACATATGCGACGGCGTCACCTTATGTTTAGTGACGCCGTCGTGTCGCCGTCATTAGGGTTTCGTCTTGGCCACGTTAACCTTGCGACGGCGTCACCTTATGTCCGTGACGCCGTCCTCTTCAGCTTCTGACGTCGTCTGGATTGCATCTAGGCCGTCTGAGTAGCGACGGCCTACTCTTTTACAACTGGACGTCGTCGCTTGAAAATACGAGTTTTGGGTTATGGACCGTCACAACAATTTTAGGACGGCGTCGCCATTAGCACCTGACGCCGTCGCCTTCTATTTTCAGCAACTGTGAGTGTCTCGATTCTGACTTTGACCATTTTCTTCATATATTCGCGCCTTTTCGTCCAAATAAGTGCCATTCCAGCATTTTGCCTTCACGAGACCTAAAAAGTGAAAAGAAACGATATTAAGCAATAACGGATACAAAAGTGATCAAATAAGGACTAAAACGACCCCTCAAAATGGTACCTTTTAAAACCTTATCAGTAAACTATTCGACCCTAATGCCTGGGTATCACGAATATCTACTTGGGATAAGACCAAATGCAGTTAGAGAATTAGGCACAATTCTATAACCCTTTCGCTAATAAGTGTTTACGTTTTTTGTGTGTGTCTCATGCATGTTCAGATCTCCTATATATAGGAGGTTACTCTTGAGCTATTCCTATGGAATTATGAGTATTAATCGGCCCATTAATAGCCTCATAATTATCCCCATTATAGCCGTTAGTGGTTACATGACCAATTAAATGTGGTCATAAAGAAGTTGTAACTGCCATTTAGCAGTACTTTCCATAAGCAGTACTTTCCACTAGCATTACTTTCACTTGCAGTGGAAGTACAACCTATCAGTGGAAACACTGCTTATCAGTACTTTCATAGCACTATCAGTGGATACACCACTTCAGTGGTAACACTGCCTATCAGTGGAAGCACTGCTTATCAGTGGAAACCACAAGCAGTACTTTCCACAAGCAGTACTTTCACCAAGCAGTACTTTCACCAGTACTACCAATACAAACCACTATAAGAGTCAGGGAGTTCATGGACCTTATGGGTGTACACTCCGTACCTCCTATGTAACACCCCAACCCGATAAGGGTAGAAGTATCACATTTATGGAGTCAAATCAGAACAATACATATAAACCATGCAAGCGGAAGTCTTATAATAATAATCAAAAGGATAACAAGTCAACACGACTTGAACAGTACAAAAGTTCCAAAAGATGCCCAAAGGAAGTGAAACAATACAAAGTCTAAGTCTCCAAAACAATAACAATGGAAATCAAAGTCTAAGATAACTAAGGTAAGTCCTCAAAAGCATCCTACTCTCAATCCCAAGGAAAGCCCCAGCTCCTAGCTTAATAACCTGCCGCAGGAAAAGAAATGCGGCTGAGCTTAAAAAGCCCAGTGAACAGATATAACAATACAAAAGCAATAATAGAACCGAAGGCCAGATAAATATGATAAGAATGATATGAAGCAATATAGAGTAGGTAAATGAAACAAAAGAAAGGAAGGTCAGTTTTCCACCACGAGCCAACAAAACAAACCAAATCAAATCATATATCATAGTTTCCTGTAGTAACCATTGTATTCGGAGGGGTGACCTCGGAATACCAAACCAATAGGAGGGGAGTCCTCAAGTAGCCAATGGAGTGATCAGCTCCCAAAATGTGAGGGGGTGTATTGCACACACTCACCACATCACCAAAACAATATATCAATATCAATACAATACAATACAAATCTAGGATGCATCCATACGCCCCCTGCAAAACAATAGTGGCCATACAATATATCTGAAGCGCGCATAATCAATACAAAATGGGGACGGTGTGGAACATCACTCATCCACACTGGAGTCATGCCATTGGTGCATCAATGACACGGACATGGAACCCCCATGCCTAGTTAATGGCTCGGGTATCAACTGACAGGTCAAAGTGTATAGTATAGAGTTCAATCAATATCAAAGGTCCAATATTAGCAGTTCACAAATCAAATCAATAGCCCAATATCAATGGTTCAATTATCAAAGGTTCAAATAGCAAAGGATCAATAATAAGGGTTCAATAGCAAAGGGTCAATAGCAAAGGTTCAACATCAATAGTTCAATAGCAGAGCAAAGGTTCAGTATCAAATTGGCAAGAGATCAAAGATGCAAAGAATCATGAGAAACCTTATGAGACAGGTCAGAATATCTGTACCTTATTCGAAGCAAGCAACAATGAAAGTAAAGTCAAGAAATGAGATCAATCACGCCGCCCGGAACCTATATGAATTAGATAACGTTCTATAAGAATCAGAAACACTCGTTTAAGACGGCTTTCCATTTTTAGCAAGTTTCCCATTTTAGTAATCTTTCCATTTTAAGTACTTTCTATTTTAGGAAACTTTCTATTTTAGGCAGGTTTCTATTTTTAGTAACTTTCCATAATTAGCAGGTTTCCATATTTAGCAGGTTTCCAAAATTAACAGGTTTCCATATTTAGCAAGTTTAGTTACTTATTTAAAGATAATAATGAAAATAAGTATTATTATGATTTAAGGATTATTTATGACAAGTTACAAAAGTTTAGGGTTTAAAATGTCAATATTGCAAAGTATAGGGTTAAAAGTGTAAATATAGTAAGTTTACTCATTTTACTCATTTAATCCATTTAGTTAGCATATTAACAAGTTAATCCATCAAGTTTCATAATTTACCAAACAACCCCTTAACTTTATTTAATCATGTAATTACAAACCCTAGTTTTAGGTTATGATTATCGAATCCGTTCTAAACCATATTAGCTCGATTAATACAAGATTATATGACTCCTAATGTGATAACATATTCAATTCGAGACACCCTTCCCCAAGATCACTTTTGTACGCCCCATATTTTTAATCAAAACCACCCATAGATCATTCGTTAACAATTCCATTAATCATATACGTAATCATATAATTCATAAACTTATTAAACCCTTTAACAATACATAAATGATTCGACATATAAAGAACCCAAATTCAGTTTCGTATTCATATTCATATCTCATGTTATTCGATTTACATATGTTAGAAATCAAGGTTTTATGTATTCATGTTTCATCATTTTATGTAACAAATATACTTATGATTTTATGTGATATCCATTTTATATTACAAGCCCTAGAAAACACATAAGTGCCACGAATTGATCAAAGGAAACAAAGAGGAAGAGATTTAAGATGACGATACGTTACCTTTGTAGTGTGTACGAGACAAGAAAACAAGAATCAAACCACAAAAATCAAACCAAGCCTCCTCTTGGTTATACCAACCCCACATACACCTTTATAAACCCACGACCAAGCTTCCTTTTCGAGCCAAACACGATTACCACGTCCACCAATCGATTACCCACGATCATGAGCCTCCTAGGAACACCTTTGTTTGAATGATTTTCGAATGGAATGGTGAAAATCAAATGAATGCCGCCACTTTGGATGAAAGAAAGGGACTTAGGGTTTTTAGTGTTTTTGAAATGAAATGGAATGAGATAAATGAGAGTAATGTTGATTGATATGATGAGTGATTTTAGGGCCTTGATGGCCGGCCATTAGGGAGGGTCCAAGACCAATTCTCAAACTTTCCAAGTTATCATTTTACAATGTATTTAGTCCTCTTTCAAGTCTAGGTTAGTTATGTACACATTGACATGTTTTAAATGTTACTTAGACTTTAATTATTCATGTTCTTTTAATATATATCATAAATTAATTATTTTCATAATGTGGGAATATTATTAATGATATAACTTGTTAAATGATGTTGACGTTTTTCCCGAGTTGGTAAGATTTTAAGTTGGAGGGCAAAACTGTCATTTCACGCGATTTGAGATTTTTGGGTTTTACATCCTAACCCATTGCAAGGTGTGAACTAATCCCACAAGTGCACTAAATTTTCCAACAATCCTCCCCAAATTTAGTTCACTTCCTTTGCATGAAAAATAAACATCAATCAAAACATGTGCATAAACGAAAATGTCCAGAGGATTGAATTTCCATCTTAGTAAATTACACGTTCAAATATTCGAGAATCAGGATGTTCTAAGAATTGAACCCTTCAACCCATTTGAATACCTGAAGATAAAATACACACAAGTTTTCAAACACTTAACAACTCCTGACACTATACAAGCCATGTATCCATATCCAAATTCATAAATGTTGTAAAAGCTAAAAGTCCAAAGCATCCTGAAGCGGCAAAACTTCAACATTTACATAGGTGGTTCCTCTTTAGTCATGCTCCTGCCAAGCACTTTTTCAAAGAAAATTAACCATTAAGAAGTAAAGACTTCATCCTCCTTTCAGCAGGTTCTGAGCACAACCTTGGGATGTAAATAAAACATGTGCTCTAGTCCACTGAATGTTTAGCTTTCCACATTGAACTCAGCTCCTAAGTTTCCTCAGGAGGGAGTTGGGTATCCTAGCATTCAGTGACTAAGTTGGACTTAAACCCATCCCTTTAGCAGACTTTATAACCAAGTCTCTAGCCAGACCCTTCGTCAAGTGATCAGCTAAGTTCTGTTGAGATCTCACAAACTCTATAGATACCACCCCATTCATGATAAGCTCACGAATCATGCTATGCCTGACACCTAAGTGTCTAGACTTACCATTGTACATCTGGCTATAAGCCTTAGCCAATGTAGCTGCACTATCACACCGGATAGAAATAGGTGCTATAGGTTTAGGCCATAATGGAATCTCAAGAAGCAAGTTTTTCAACCATTCAGCTTCTTTACCAGCAGCTGCTAGAGCCACAAATTCAGATTCCATTGTTGAACTGGTGATGCAAGTTTGCTTCTTGGATGCCCAAGAAATTGCACCTCCACCAAGTAGGAATACCCAGCCACTAGTAGACGAATTGTCTTCAGTGTTATTGATCCAACTTGCATCAGTGTAACCTTCCAACACTGATGGGTAACCAGCATATGAGAGACTATAATCCATAGTTCTCTTCAAATACTTCAGTACCCTTTGAACTGCTTGCCAGTGATGAGCACTAGGATTACTAGTATACCTGCTCAATTTTCCCACTGCAAAACCAATATCAGGTCTTGTACAAGTCATGGCATACATCAGGCAGCCAATTACCCTAGAATACTCAAGTTGAGATACAGCCTTACCAAGATTAGGCATCAGCTTCTCACAAGTATCCATAGGTGTACTCACTGGAGTACAATCAAAGTAATTGAATTTCCTCAGTACCTTCTCAATATAATGAGACTGAGAGATAGAAATTCTATTACTTTCATGTTTAATCCTTATACCAAGGATAACACCATCCTCCCCTATGTCTTTCATGGAGAACCTTGATGACAAAAATTCCTTTGTCAGGTCAACCTGATTTTGGTCAGTGCCAAAGATCAACATGTCATCAACATATAGACAAATGATGACTCCTTTACCAGATTCATCAAATTTGCTATATACACATTTGTCAGCTTGGTTAAGAACATAACCACTAGACAAAACCACTTCATCAAACTTTTGATGCCATTACTTAGGTGCCTGTTTAAGTCCATAAAGAGACTTAATCAGTTTACACACCTTGTTTTCATTGCCTGGCATGATGAAGCCCTGAGGTTGGTTCATATAAACCTCCTCTTCCAATTCACCATTCAAGAAAGCTGTTTTCACATCCATCTGATGAATAACTAGATTGTGAATAGATGCCATAGCAATCAGCAGTCTTATGGTACTGATACGAGCCACAGGGGCATAAGTATCAAAATAGTCTATTCCTGACTTTTGTTTAAAGCCCTGAATGACTAGTCTAGCCTTGAACTTTTCAATAGTTCCATCTACCTTCATTTTCCTTTTGAAAATCCATTTGCAACCCAGAGGTTTGCAACCAGGAGGTAGATCAACCAACACCCAAGTGTTGTTGCCCATGATGGAATCCATCTCATCATTGATTGCTTCTTTCCAGAAAGCAATGTCCTGGGACTTCATTGCTTCTTCAAATGTTTTGGGGTCATCCTCAACAATGAAGCAATAGGAGTATTGGTATGAGACCTCATCCCTAGTACCTTCAACTAAGTATAGTTGAAACTCAGGTCCAAATGACTTTGGAGTCTTGACCCTTTTGCTCTTCCTGAGCACAGGTTCAGGTTGCTGAACCACAACCTCATCAGGGACCACTGATGGTTCATCATCAGGGACCTCTGATACACC